>RJWM01020289.1:0-37441 GCA_004363535.1 Dasyprocta punctata
CTTTGGTTTGTAACACCCAAGACAGCACCAAGCATTTGTCACTGGGCTGCAAAGGCAGTGCATATGCAAGCCAGGCCACCTGCATGGAAAGGCCTGGTTAATTTACCAGCCAGCTCGTGCAGATATGGAGAGGCCCAGACTGAACTCAGCAGCGAGCTCATGCTCAGATAAGCAAGGTCAGGCGTCCCTGGAGGCGCAGACAATTACAGAAAAGCCAGCTCATTGCAGGCTCACAAATAGTTTGCAATTTGCTTCTTGCTTTCCTTTGGGCTTAGGGCCAATGTTGTTCAGGGGGAATTACAATATTCATTTGTAAAACAAAAGCAAAACAAAACAAAAAGCCTGAAACAAAACAAAAAGTCTGACCCTTTTTGGGGGGATAAGTATGACAATTTCATTAATGTAAATTGTTTCAAATTCTAAGGGCAAATGGTGCTGTCAGTGTTTTGCTTATATTTACAACCATTTTGTTAAGTAGATTTTATACATGTGATTCACCACTGCTTGTAAGTAAGCAGTCTCTTTATTAACAAGAGTAATATAACTGCTATTTGTTACACTATATAGAAGTATTCTTTGGGCTTTGGGTCCAAAGATATTTGGGGGTAAGTTTCTGGGAGATGATAATGGGAAGTCAGTGTTTGGGTGAGTAGGATAATTACAAAGAGTTATTTATGTTAATGTAGTAATTTCTAATTAACAAAATGACTTTCAAATAAACAATCTAGCAATGTATCTGAGGACCAATATCTTTAATTGCCCTGTGATAAACTACAAACAAAACCCACAGCAGGATTACAGATAGCAGTAAAATTTGTCAATTAAACAGATACCAGTATGTCTCTCTAGCCCTGCTCACTTGTTAGAGCGCTGAGAACAGAATTTTAATGGAGAATTATTTAAAAGACATTTAAGCATGTTGGAACACATCTCTGCTTATGTAGGACTAGGTGAAATTTAAAAAAAACAATCTTCAAAGCTGAACATAAAGGAGCAGAGCACATACAAAAATAGGCAAAAGATTTCCTCCTTTGAGGACTTATGTGTCTACAAGAACTCAGCCAGGATTATCAGTACTTGGATCAAACATTCATTGTTTCTGTTTCTTATGCACGAACACCATGTACCAGCTAACTGTGATTTCCATCTAATTAGGCCAAACTTCACTGGAAGTTAGAAAATACTTTCATCACAGTTACATTCTTGCATGACTCCTCTATTTTGTATATTATTAAATATTTTATTGTATTGAATTTACTGAACTCTTAAATAATCTCTAAGGTGATTTCTAAATATTACTCTGATACATGTGGATTGAAATTTCCATGAGCTTATGCTTGAGGTAGGACACTGAGCATATTTAAATTATTATTCAGGAAGTCATGGGATGAAGATTAAGATGCAGAGGATAGATCGGATGATAATCACTTTGGTTTCTCTGTGCCCTACATGTTTTTCCAAAGTTCATCTGATTGCAGCCTTTGTTCTTCTGGTGTTAAACCTGCCTGTTTCATGTGAACTCGGTGGGGAAGAGATCCTGGTAGCCTGCCCTACCCTGACCACAGGTGAGAGATGCATGATTCCACACACCCTTTTGTGTGTGTGTGGCAACTGGTTCACAGATGAACAAATAGGCCAACCTGGGTCAGTCACTGCATTCTCAAAAGTTTTAAAATTGGAGCCAACTGTTTTTCTACTGAAATTACTACTCTGAGAGAACGTGGTGGGCAGTCACTCGAGCTTACCTTGGAGAGATGCAAATTGAAAAATGAACTTAACCTAGGTCAAGGGAGATAAAGAAAACAGAAATTGAAATATAAGGACATTATTTAGATACTGACACTAGCTATACCAAAAGCCAGTGATAATTCTAGACTTTCCAGAAATAAAATGACTTTTTTTAAAGAGCTACTTTGAGCTGAACTTCCATCATTTGAAACCCACTGGGTCATTGTTAATACAGAAGTTACTTGTTTGTTTAAGCAACAGCCAAAGCAAACTTACCTTGATTAGAAAACAGAGTGTAATTACTACTGACAAATCCTACCATAACGGGGGATCTTCTCTACCAAAGCGGAAGATACAGTTTTCAAGATGGTCTTATTAATTTAACAAAATACATCGATAAATGCTTTTAGAAATCTGCAAAACCAATTTATACTATATTCATACATGATTTCTGCTTCAATTAATGACAGCATACACAGGGTTTCTGCTCAGAGACAGTTTATAGAGTTTGTTGATGCTCAAAAAATAATATAGAAAGCAAGAAAAGCACATGGAAATTAAAAGACAGCACTTCCTTTCTTACTTAGTAGTTACAAATACTCCCTTGGATTTAGCCATGTCTTGTTCCTTTATGTTCTTCTCATTCATTATGATTTATTTCCTAAACCTTCTGACCGCAGGGGCTGAGTCTCAATCTCTATGATAGTTAACATTAATACCTTCATCTTCTTTTCATTTTGTCATTTCTCAGATTTGATCTGATTTCTAAGTCATGTTCTTACCTCTCCTTCTGAGAGGTGCCTACTTAACTACTATTCATAAGGTCTAATTCTTCCTGGACTAACCTATACTCCAGGATGCTTCCTTCCCTTACATTGCGTTTAAATCTCCTTACCTTCCAAATCTGGCCTATTACCTCTAGGATATGATATTACAGTCATTATGGGAGACTTTCCCAAATAAGGTTCTGAAAAATAAAATTTGATGACTCATTTTTGTCTTGTTTCCTTCTTTGAATAATTGTAGCTGTCTCTGGGAGAAGTAGCACATGGCATCTCATTAATAATGTCTTTGTTTTGGGAAACAAAGGTAAACAAACAGGTGTGGTTGACCCACTAGCTGTCCCGCTGTGGGTGGCAGCAGTGGTGGTTGGGAAACTGACTGCTCTCCTGGGAGGGAGGGACCCTGATTAGTCTCAGTGAATCCTGATAATCTTCTTCCCCTTATCAGCAATTGCTTTAAGAGCCTGACATTCCATGCGTGTCAGTACAGGGATAAATGACATATGTTGGTCTAAACAGAGCATGGAGAAGGCTTTGGTTCCACAGGAGGTGGGGGAAAGATCTTTCTCTTCCTCTGCTTCCATCCCAGGTCCCTTGCTACTCCTTGGAAAAGAACGAGGAAACCTAGGGACCTAACTCTTACACATAACCATTGTATAATCACACATAAAATCAGCTTAGGGTGAAGCTAAAGTTGTGTTTAACAGAGAAGAGAGATAGTATGAGTTTGAGTGTTTCATGACATTGTTCATCCAAGGCCTATCAAGACTTCCAGATAAGCGAGTCAGACATTCCCTGTCATTTAAAACCCTCAAATTAAAAAAGCTAATGTAACCAACACACTGGGTTTATTAGTATTCTTTTCTGGGATCAAGTTTTGAGTAGAGGACAATAAATAGAGAGGGAGAAAGGGAAATGAGAAGCATTTCCCAGAGAAGGATGGTATAGGATAGGTACAGGGAAAGGGAGTTAGGTATATCAGAAAATGTACATTTTACATTTTATAACATGCCTGACAGGCAGCTCTCTATCCAATTATGCTGGAGCCAGGGTTATTCTTCCCAGTATGGATAAACGCTCCTTTCTGAAAATTCCCTTGAAATCCTCCAAATTGCATTATAGGGACACAGAGACTCCTAGGTTTCCAGGCAAAGATTGCAAGATCGGCCCCAAGTACGGTAAATAATAGTAAGAGCCAGTGTTAACAACTGTGAATCACTATCCCCTTGATGAGAGGCTACCACTACCTGATTTCATTTGAGCCTTAGAACTCTCTCTGGAGTAATTTTTTATCATCTATATTGTACCGATGAGGCAACTAAGACTCAAGAAGGTGAAAACAAGGCACAGAGCCCCGCAGCTTGTGATACCAAATCCAAGACCGGCTTCAGAGCTTGAACTTGGAGGCCCATGCTGCGTCTGCTGCCTATGCTGTCTCCACCCTTTCCTGGCTGGTGGTGTCTTCCTCAAAGTCAAAACCAGTTTTCCTTATTGGCATCTCTTTGGAAAGGCAGCCCCAGGGCCTTCCTTCTCCATTGCAATTTTTGGACTTCTCTTACCATGAAATGGGCTTTATTTCTTGGCATCTAATCCCTTCCTTGTCCTCTCCCTCTGCTTCTTTACTTCATTAGGCTTCCTGTTGGTTTTGAGTTATGAACACCCTGGGTCGACAACTGGAGTCAATTACTGCGTTTGATTCAAAGGAAACTCAGCTGAATGCATTCTACACAATGGTGAGCTTAGTGGGTCATTACAGCTTAAGTAATTCCCAGGAAATGTGATGAAACTGTAGAACAGGTATCCTTAATCCTGAATAATACGAGCTGAGAGCAAATAAGCTCTTTGGTTTTTAATAACACCCGTGAGACTATTGATGTTTCACCACATATATGGAAAAAACAAAAAAGGGAGATTAAATGAAAAGGAGTGGAAACAGTAAGAGAAGAAGCATCAAGGGAGAGAAATAAAATATATGTGCAAATATTAGGAGTCAAAGTCTGAATATATATGAGACCATTTTCTTTTTCTGCCTTTCTTATTAGGATATGTTTGTGTACATAAAAAGATGCATTCATAGTGGGAATTGGATCATACGAATATTACATCTTGATCCTTTTTACCGCCCCTTCCCTTCCTCCTTCTCACCTCCCTCCGCCTTCAAATTCCCTTCCATCTCCATATAGGGAATAATTCTCTGATCAAAAGTTTTTCACCCACTGTTGAGTTGATTCAGATATTGCTTAGTAAATACAGTCAGTTGTTCGGCTGAGGTCCTTGAGTAACACTGAGTACATAAAATCAGTTCCTTCTGTGATGGGGTCACACTGACGCAGCACCAGACACAATGGTAGATACAATCAAGAACCCACTGATTTACCCTCGATTAATACCTACCATTTTTATTGGTTGAACATCACCCACAGAATATGGGCAAATTACAAAACTCTCCTGATCATTTCCTAATGTTGCATACTTTTCCTTCTTTCTGTAAGCCTTACAAATTCCTGTGGGAAGCAAAAGTTAGGGAGTTATAGGTCAAATATTGTTTTAATCACTTGTCCCTGTGTACATTTCTATTTTTGAACTTCAGAAATCTTTCTCTTCCTGATTTAGTGAGACATGCCATGTTTTTCCTGCCATTTCATACTAGGGTTTTTTTTTTTTTTCTGTCTTGCATGTATTATTATTTAGCCAAGGTGAAATTTGGATGAAGGTCAGAACACGTCAATGAGGAATCATTAGATCAAGAGAATTTTCAATTGTGTTTGACCTAGATTGACCCTTCTCTGTTGCTTGTGATGTTTTTGAATCCTCTGACACAGTACATGTGGGAGCTGGTGTATCCACATTCAAGGAAAATGATAGGATGGGTTCCTTATATACTTCAACTTTTATAATCAGGTGGCAGGTGATTTGTTTAAAGCATTGATGAACCAGAGGAACTGCAAAAGGGGACACTTGACCTTATTTTTCCTTTTAGGATGAAGGTAATCCTTGGAATCCAGGAATGTGTGAAAATAAACAATGTAATGGCAGTGCATCTGATTAGTTTCACTACTAGAACTGTGAGATTTATAGAGAAAAATTGATAGATTTGCACAAATCATAATTATTAAATACAGAAGATCATATAAGGAAAGGGTCTAAGTAAATTAAAAGGGAATGTAAATAAGTGTGTGAAGACATCTGCGAAGATCAAACTTATGATGTGCAGTTGTCATGCTGTAATTCTATATAATAAAGCATGTTGACAAGAACAGACTCCATGGTGTACACATCTTCAGAACTGTTTCCCCATATTGGTCCAGGGGAAATTGGTAGCTGAAACAAAGCCATAAATTGTGCAATTGTTCTGAATTTGCATTCAAGCATTGGAAGGTTTTTATTGTCCTAGTTTGTATTTTCCTTTCCTGGCTTTCATGAGTCCTACATCATAGCTTTCATGTACATTAATGGAGGATAGCTCAATGGTGTGGGCTTTTGAATTTTTCTTTTTTCATTCCTTATTATTTTGCCCAGTCCAAAGTGAGACTCAGAGGAGGGCCAGATAACACTAGCAAATCATGGTTAAGGCAAATGAGAGGAGCAAACTGAGATGCTGTCTCTTACTATTGCCAGTTATTTTTTCTTTAGTCTTCAAATCTATGAGTATTTAGCAATGCTACAGACAAAGGGACATCATCCTTTGAGGTCCTATTTCAGAAAGAATTACAGACATTGTAAGTAGCTATAGCAATAGTCACTGTTACTTAGTTCATGATACAAATGAATTTATATTCCTTATCTTGCTTAAGCCTTTCAATAACCCAGGAAGGAAGGTAATATTATTGTATTTGACAGGTGAGAAAAAGGAGATACATAAAAAGTTAGGTAATGAGTTCAAAGTTGCATAGCTTGTAAATGGAAGTGTCAGGTCTTAAGCCCAGATTTGTCTCTCTTCGAAGACTGTGCTTTTGTTACTACACTCAATGTCTTTTAAAAGCAAGATCTTTTTTTTTTTTTTTTTTTTTTTTTTTTAGTACTGGGGATTGAACTCATGAACTTGCGCTTGCCAGGCAGGTGCTTATGTCACTGAGCTAAATCCCCAGCCAAAAAAGCAAGGTCTGGAGAAGGTAGGGATAAGATGGGGCCCCCAGTTACAGAGTTTCTCTACATTTATCACATTCTCACTCCATTATATATCCTCCTTGCTTCTCTGTTCATGACTCTAAACAGAAAACAATAAAGGAACCAAAAATGAGACACTAGTTACCACCAATTCAGAAATAAAAAACATTAGTCTCCTAAAGTAGAGTTTAGAGTACTATTCTGCCATGTTGCCACATTCTAAACTCAGAGGATTCACTCTTTCAATGAAACAATTGTCAAGAGAAGAATTCATACAGGATTTCCACTGCAATATATTTAAGTCTCATTTTGAAATTTGAGGTACAAAAGACTCTCATTTATTTGCATTTTAGTTTTTCTCTTCTGGTTTGAGCATGTGGTTCTTCAATTTGGTATGAAAAAAGACTCATCCAGAGGCTGATTCTGTTAGTGCTTATTAATTGAATGTCACATGATATTTTATTGCTGGGACACAATACTTGACACACACAGCTGAAAGGGGGACAGGTTTAATGTGGCTCATGGTTTCAGAGGATTCAGTCCATGGCCATCTGGTTTCAAGGCAGGACACCATAGTAGAGCAAAGTTGTTTAGTTCATGGTAACCAGAAGCAGAGCAGGAGCAAAGCACCAGAGAGAAAGGGCGTCAATGACCAGGTAGAGTACCCAAAGTTACACCTTCATGACTCACTCAGATACACTCAGAAGTGTGCTTTACTAATCCTTCTGGTGGCTCCCAAGTCAATCAAGTAGACAATTAGGCCTAACTGGCAAGGATTTAGGTAGCTATCAGAACTAAAGAAAAGCCTGGAAAACCAGGCCAGAAAAATGATAGGAACAAGGCAGCTCCAAGGGTCTCTGGAGAAGAATCTAATTTTCTTGTCAATCTACACTGAAATTGGTGAGCTCATTGAATCCCAATGTTTTAAGCAATTATTTATAATATTCAAACTTCTGTGATAGAGTCAAGTTTCCCATCCCTCCATACAACTCCCTCTTGACTGTGGTGGGACTATAAATGTGATGGGATATCACTTCTGTGATTGGGTCACTAATCAGTTGACCCTGAGTTAATCAAAGAGTGATCTATCTGGATTTGCCTAATCTAATTTGCTTAGCTCTTTGAAGAGGGACTTGGTTCTTTCTAAAGTGAAAGATTTTAGGAAAAAGAGGTTCTCCTGCTGGCCTTGAAGAGGAAAACAGTCATGTTGTAAAGAAGGCATGGAATTGTGAACTTCAGCCCTTAGCCAGTGTCCACCAAGAAAAGAGAGACATTGGTCCTACTTGGCCATTGACCAGTAGCCTTGGTGAAGACCAAAATATTGCTGTATCCCAGGCTGACACTTTGATGTCTACCTGTGAAAACCCAAGCATAGAAACCAGCCATGCTGTGCTGAGCTTCTGACATACAGAACCATGCTGTGATGGTTATTTCTACAATGCTCAGTTTGTGGTGATTTGTTATGTAACAGTGGAAAAATAATGTATCATCTACATATTGATGACTGCAAAATTTAGTTTCCTCTCTCTCTCTCTCCCCCTCTCTCTGTCTCTCTCTTCTCCTCTCCATCTCCCTCTCCCTCTCCCCCCTCTCTCTTTTGAGACAGGATCATGTTATATAGCACAGGCTGGCCTCAAACTCATGGCAATCCTCCTAACTCAGCATCGTGAGTGCTGGGATTACAGGTGTGTGCTGCCACACCAAATTTCTACTCTAGATCCATCTCCTAAACTTCAGCCTGCTACCTAACTGTCTATTTGATATCTATCTGGAGGTCAAGTAGACATCAGAAGCTTAATATGTATGAGGCAGGCTCCCCACTTTTCCTCTCTTCCAACTTTCTCTCCAGCCCTTTTATCCAAAAAAGAATAGATATACCCTCATGGCTGCCTAACTCAAAAATTTAAGTCATGTTTCATGTTCAACTCATCAGCAAGTGGATGGCTCAAGTCCTTAACTGTAATTTCAAAATATTTAAAGAATTTACCACCTCTCACTAAATTCTCTGCTATTTCTCTGATCTCTGTCATCATGGTGTTTCACACAGAAGAATTTAATAGCTTCTAATGGGTTCAGAGTCCATTGTGGCTGGCTCATAGTCTGTTTTTGACATACCCATCAGACTGGTACTGTTAAACAAAAGATAGGTCAGGTCTCTTGTCTGCTTAGCATTTCCAATGACTGTGTAATAGACTGGGTTATTAGTCCTGAGTCTCCATTTGACCCATAGGAGGCTAAACATGCTGGCCCATTTCTTGGCCTTAGCATTCCTATGGACTTGCTTTGCACAAGGAGCCAGAAGTAGAGAAAGAAAATGCTTCCAGTAATATACCCCAGAAAGGTTGTTCTCATTTGCTTTAAAGCAACAGCTGGTTGAGCCTATCATTTCCTGTGCTTTAACAGCATTGTCCCCTTTACTTTCCCTAAACTTTGGTAGGACTGCTCCCACTCAGGTTTTGGCATTTGTTCCCTCTGATAGAATCTGTCTCTCTCCACAACCTCTTGGCTTCCTCCACCACTTTCAGGTTTTCATTCAATGTCTGGTGGGAACAGTAAGGACTGTTTGCAGTTACTGCCTGACTTCACTTTGCTTCCCTCTACTTGATCTACTTTTCTTTACAGTTTTTATGGCTGTACTGCATAGTTCATTTCTTTTCTTTTTTTATTGTTTGTCTTCTCCCTGTTCACAGTGTTAGGTTCATTTACTAGAGATTTTTGTCTGATTGGCTTACTCCCTAATTCCAAGTTCCTGTGATAGTGTTCAATAGTATTTATTGAATAAACCCAGACATTAATGAATTAATTTCTGGTAGCTTTTTCCAAAGTGCCACTTTTTCATTTTCTTTCTCATTTGATAACTTTCTACCCAAGAATCAATCAATATCCCAGGAAAGATGATTCCTGGTTTGGAAACAGCCCTGTCCCTTGGCCATCTCAGTGTAAGAAACAGTCCTTCATTGCCCTTCAAAGGGGAGAGGGAATTCCTGTGATCAATTGGGTATGTTTTGACCTAACAAGGGGAGACGACTGGCAGGCAGCTGAGGAAGAGGGATCAGGGCATGAGCTGGGCCCACCTTTATGCCATGTTCTAGAGTGCATTCCACATCAGTGTTTCTGCAGTTCACATTCTGAGAAAACCCTTAAAGAAAAACACATTAGAAAATGCCTTTGAGAATCTTAAGGCAAGGCTAGGAAACTGGACACTGTCTTTACATACAAGAGGAAGAAAAGACACCATAAGAAACTCTTAGAAGAAGCCCTGGGGAGTTAGGGTAGGAACCTCATGGAAGAGGAGTTTCTAGCCTTCCCAAGATGCTATCATCCAGAACCTGGGACTGAGCCCTTCACCTCCCTGGCCTTTTCCCTACCAGAGCTGCCATCCCAGGCCTCAGAGACCCACTGGAGTCCTGCCCCTACTTCCCAGCGAGGAGGCCAAATGTGTCAGGGGACTTCTCTCTGCTTCTGGGGCTGCATATGGGTGATGTATTCCTGCCTTCTGGGATTGGGATCCCAGCAGCAGCTCATTTTTACTGCTGTCCATGGTGTTCAGTTCACTGTGGTTACTGTGAACTTCAGCTGTATTATGTGTCCCACAGACTTTTGTGTGCAGCCCCCAACCTGACTATCTCATGTGAATGTGGTAAAGAGCATTTAAAGCAACAGATAACCAGCTTGCATCCAAATACAACTGATTGTAGACTGGAAATTACACTTCTGGAAAAGGAAAAGGACAGTCTCTTAAGGTGAAGTGACTCCATAGTTTGCAGAGCTTGACTTTCTTCCCCACTAAACACCTCTGCCATCATGGTATAAACACCAGCTTGGGTTATGTACATTATGAAGCTTTACATAGGAAGAGACACTAGTCCCTTATGTTCTACAAACTTATTACCAGCTTGCTCTCACAGTAGCTGTGACTCAACTACCCATCTTCAACATTTCCTGTCCAATGGCAAAAAATACATTTCTCAGCTAGAGAGCAACTCCTTCATTAAGGTTGTTATTTCTTTCTTTACCCGAGAGGTGATTTTTGATATGATTTATTCTATAGCCTAGTGGATTTGTTTCTCTACTCCATTTGCTGTCTTTTCAGAAATTTCACGTATGTTTATTCCAATTTCTTCTATGTCTATGTCCCCTGTACTTGTTCTGGATGGGCTGGAGGTCTGAGATTGCATTTTACTTTTTCGTTTTGTCATTTTCACCTCTTGGTTCATATTTTGGTTTTTTCATTCTTGCTTGTTTTGCCTGTCTGCTATGTGTGTGTTAGTCAGGGTCCTAATGTGGCTGGCATTTACCTAGTTGCCAGGTCCCACAGCGTAGGGGAGGGGGCCAGTCACCAATTCCTCCTGTGGGGCCATTTGGGTGAGTCTTGAATTCTTCCTGGGCTAACTAGCCTAGGAGTATTGATGTGAACCAACCCTTGGTTCATATATTTCCTGCTGCTTCAGATTTTTCTAGGCTGCCAGACCCACCTGTCCATAGTGTGCACCCCGCCAGGGCCCTACTGTGTCACTGCAGTTCTTGCAGGCCCACCCAGTTTCTTCCAAAGAGAGAGGGGTCAATGGTGGTCTCACAGGCCCACCTGGGGTCCTCCGGGTGGAGGGAGGGCTCACTGGTGTTCTTGCAGACCTTCTGAGGTCCTCTGGGTGGGAGGAGGGCTCACCTGCACTCTCACCAGCCCCCCAGGGTCCTCCGAGTGGGGACATCACAGGTATTTCTAAGTCCTGCAAAGTAGATTTGATGAGTTAATCTTTGAATAATGATGATGATGATACTAATAATAGCAGTAATAATGATAATGCTAGCAGTAACTGTTTTGGAGAATTTATTATGTTCTATGGAGAGTGCTAGGTACATAGATTGTATCATTTAACATTTAAAATCTCTGATTCCTCTCCTGTTAGCCAAATGGAGGTTCATATAAGGAGTACTGGTTTTGAAATCAGATAACTGTGGGTGTGAATCCCATCTATGCCACCTAACTGACTGTGTGACAGTGAGCCAGTTACTTAAACCTCCTTAGAAAGTGTGGCTAGCAATACTTTTCTTAGGATCTGAGTACAACTAAAATAAAATACAGTGCTATATGTAAAATACTGGGTATGTAGTCAAATAGTCTCCTTCATAGGCAGTGGCTCTAATAACTGTAATAAATTTATCACAAGCTGCACTTACCAAAGCTCCTTTTCTGGATGAAAAAGCAAACAGGGTTGGGACAAAGAGGGAAATCTGTTACCACCCAAGGCTGAAGGAGACAGTGCACACTTTTTGATTTTGATTCATAGCCAGGACCAGGGGAACTTGCATAGATGCCATCCTTAACTCCATCCCCAAATCTAAGACTGCCTGATCCCAAGTTGTTGCCATTAAACACTTCACTACTTCTCATTGAAGTTTCAGTTTCCGAGTTGTGTAAGCACCATCAGTCAAAGGAAAAGTTCAGGAGAGGTTGTTGGGAGCTAGGAAAGACACTCTTTAAAAAAACGCTTGGCCCAAGAAAATGATAAACACTGGAGGATAATACAGGCAAATTAGCATCATAATCTATGGGAGCGGAAGGAATGGTGGTGATTTTCCCACAAGACTTCCATGTACATCTATTTTGGAATTCTCTACTATGGGAGTTAACACAGTTTTAGTTGATTTTATGACCTGTTGTCTCTGGAGAGTTTTCTTTTGAGTTTTAAACTGGGATAAGGGGTTGGGGAGGGAGAGAGAAAGGGAAAGAGAGAAAGAAAAAAAAATGAGGGATAAATAAGAAGGGAAACAAAAATAAGGGGAAAGAAAAAAAGGAGAGAAAATTCAGTATGCTGTTAGAGGCTTAGAATTAAAATATTTCACTTTGTTCATATCAAATAAAGGTTAAAAATATTTTGACTTTTAGAGTATTATTGAAAATAGTTGAAATGTGAGTGTTAACTCCATCCACAAGCCTCCTCCTATTAACCAAGGCACAATCAGAGAATTGTTTAAATGGTTTCTAATAACTTTTTCAACTTTGAGGTTATTTGATAATAAAATGATAAAAAAAATTAAACTGGAGGAATTCTCTTTGCTAGGTGGACTGAGCAGCACTTTGAGGGTCCTTCTGCCCCTTCACTTGTACAAGTATCATGGGAACAAGAGCTGCTGTCACCTGTCTTTGGCACTGCTATACTGGTGAAGCTATGCTAGAGGCATGGAAGGTGAGATCTATGGTGCTGGGGTCACCCACCTGCAGCAAAGAGGCAGAGCCTAGGTGACCCTTGGCAGGTTCTGCATCCACAGAGGTCAGGTAACCCATCAGCCTGCCCTATGGCAGGGGTGTTCTGAGCAGAAGAAAAAGAGAATATTCATGCCACAGGTATTTCCCTGTGGATGGTCTCCCTAGTGGCCCTGTCTCAACTTTCCCCTAACTTGTCCCCTAACTAGTGTAGAGGAGAAAGAAACAATTACCCTGCTCACTCAATGATATTTAGACAAGAAGGGAACTGAGTACAGACAGGGATGGCAGAGGAGGTCAGTTCAATGGTGGGCTGTGATGTGCATGGCCATCCAGGAAGAACTAAGACAAAGGGTCTTAGTGAGAGGAGAATAACAAGAAGGTTGTTTTGAGGAGCATGTCAGTTATGGTTGGGGTCTAGATGCACCACTCCCCCTCCAAAGCCTTGTGCACTTTTAGATGGGGCTTTTTTAGAAATCACTGTATCCGGAGTTTGTGACTGGTTCATGGTTCAATACTGGGGTTAAGGGTGCTGGGATTAACAGTGGGTGATTGCTGATCAGCCCACTGATTGGATTGGCACCACCCTAATCCCAGCAGACTGGATAAAATAAAAGGGATAGAAAGAGGCTTGTTTCCCTCTTCCTTTCTTCTTGCTTTTGGTGTCTTTCACCACCATGAACAATTGCCTCTCTGCCATGTGCCACCCTGCCTTGAAGCCAGCAAATTATGGATTGAAACCTCCAGAAACTGTGAGCAAAATAAGCCTTTCCCCTGTTATCTTTGAGTATTGGGTATTTTGTTTCAGCAATGAAAGAAAAGTAACTAAGGCCACTGCCATATAACCTGCAGGGGACAGAGGTGAGGAATGGCATTTATCTAGATGTATAGGGAAAAAGAGCAAAGGACTAAAAGTTATCAGTAATGACCTCATACTGAGTTACTTGAGAGGCATATGAAAGTTATTAGAAACCAGCCTGAGACTGTACCAGAATACAGCAAAAGAAGAAATGGGTGAAAAGAATCAGGATGAACAGATTGAAATGTAGATGACTTACCAGGGGGTACAAGCTAGATAATCTTAGTCCAATTTCTGTAAGGCCACTTTTGTGGTCATAGTACAGTCGAGTGTATTTTTTACAGTGAATAGTTTTAATGAGCTCTGTTTAGTTTTCTCGTGCTAATTCCTTTTTGAGGCAACCCCTTCTTAAAGACCCCAATCAGTTACTAGCTCTATGCCTGGGAGTTCCCTTTGAAACTGAGCAGAATCTGTGGAGTAGGAAGATTCCCAGGGTAGAGTTCAGACATATCAGGGGGACTAAATTGTATCTTGGGAGAAAGATAACTTTGAGAAAAGAATTAGATCATGCTCTAAATCCAGTAATAAAAATGACTCAGTATTCTTGGGGGCAGAGTCAACATACTGTCACAGTGGCAGATCCCATAAAGGCATATCTGAGTTGGTCAGAGAGAGATGGTAGTGCGAAAGCAAACACACAAGGACAGTTGTGTTCACTGAAATGTCCAAGTCATTTCTCCCTTCGTTAATCCACCAAGTATTTGGTCCCTAGAGTACCGTGATTTGTACCCATCCATCTCTACTTTCAGTGAGGGTAGGAACACTGATATAATGGACAAAACAAACAAATGTCAGCTGGTGATGAAGAAATAGTCAGGTTAATGAAATTGAATGGGATGAGGGGGAGGTGGGGGAAGGGACCTGGGTGAAATTTGAAAGATGACAAGGAGCCAGCCATTCATGGAACCGAGCGTTTCAGGCAGTGGGAATGCCAACTGCAAAGGCCCTAGGGGAGGAAGGAATTGGCGTGCTCTGTGACCTGAATGGAAGCCAGTGAGGATGAAGCAATAATGAACAGGGTTAGAGAGACAGGAAGCGATCCGGTCCTGTGGAGCAGGATTTCTTAACCGCAGTGCTGCCATTGCCACGTGGGGTCAGAAAGTGCTCTGTTGTTGGGGGTTGTGCTGGGTACTGGTGGATGTTTCTCAACATCCTTGGTCTCTATCCACTAGATGCCAGTAGTTCTCCCCCAAGTTGTGACAGTCGAAAATGATCTTGGGGGTTGAGAGTCGCTGCTTGGCTGGACCACGTTGACTCATAAATACCCAGTTGTTTTTCTGAATGTTTCCATGAAGGTATTTTAAAGATAAGGCTGGCATTTTAATCAGTCTGTCTCATTGGTTCTGTGTCTCTGAATTCCTCTCTTTTCTTCCTTTTTCTTTCCCTCTGTATCGATTCTGTTGCTGTGGAGGTTCCTGGCTACCACATGCATTTGTTCTCCTTCTCCTCACTTTGATTCCAAACTAAGAGACTCTTCTGTGACCTGCCTGGGTGCTGGGCTTGATGCTGGGGTGATAATGAGGGTTGGCTAGAACCACCATAGAGCTTCAGCAACACTGTGGAGAACACGTGTTTTGGCAGGGAGGGCAATTTTCTTGTCCTGGAGGCTGGAGCATGGCTCAGTACTACGGGGCTTTAAGGGGGACAGAGAGATGGCAGAATGAGAAAGGGCTGGGGAAGTTCTTTCTGGTGCATCTGAGGTCACCCTTGGGGAAACTCCTGTGAAAAAGCAGACAAGACTTTGAGGAGGCTGGAGATGGGAAGATGGCAGTCAAGAAAATAGGGTCACTGCTGCTTGTGACAATATTTTATCAATAGTTTATCTCCCAGGCAGATGTTAGAGAACTGGGATGTAGACAGATGAGAAATAGCTCAGTTTGAGTGTAACTGCATTATCTTAGGTTCCAGCATGGTGCACAGGTAAGGATGGACATTCTGCTGGTACTCGACTCTACATAACAAAACAGGCTCCCCAAAGGGATGCATCACACACAAGGCATCCATCCTTCTCCGTTTTCTACCTCTTGGAACATGAAAAGAGCTTGCACTTGGTTTGCATTGCCAAATGAAGATACCTGACCTTTAATGGACAAAACAAAAAGACACAGCATCTTATTGAGTAACCAGAAGTTGAGGACTGGGGTTGTGGCTCAGCGGTAGAGTTCTTGCCTTACATGCACAAGGCCCTAGGTTTGATCCCCAGCACCACAAAAGCAAATCAACAGAAGTTGAATTCTCCCCCAAGAAAGGCCAACGGGAAGAGGGAAAATGACTTCTTTACTATTTCCTGCAAGGAAAACACACACGTTTGCAAATGGGGAGGAGAGATGGAAGAGAAGTTTCTTTTTATAGATGCTGGTTTTGGACTGAGTTCCAGCAGTCATTACAGTATCCATCCAGTCTCCTCAGTAAACTCGTTGTGACCTGGCCTTAAGAGGAAGCTTGGCGGCCTCTACTCGCAGGATGTTGCTGACCCAACCTGAAATCCTTCTTTAGATTGAGTCAGCAACATATCCCATGTCTTTTGGGTGATAGGTTCTTTTATATAAGACCATAAAGCAAAAGGCCCTTTCTGCATAGTATTGAATTTCCCAGCAGCTATGATCAGGGATTAGAGAGAGGCAGAAAAGTTAGAGAGAGAGAGAGAGAGAGAGAGAGAGAGAGAGAGAGAGAGAGAGAGATGAACAGCTCTGAGTAATGCATAACTTGGCTTAGTCATGCCTTTCAAATATTTGTGGAAAGCAAATAAAACCATGTGTAATTGAGAATAAATGTGTTGATCTTTTACACATTGGGATAACTCAAGTGAAAATAAATCCCTTTAAACATTGCAACTCCAACTCAGTTCATGTTATAAGAAATGCATATGCACATAGACACACACATGCGTGCAGGAACACCCTCATTTAGCTTTTAGTTTGCCTTGCTTTTGCTTTTGCTTTAGTTCTTCAAACCTGACACTACATAAGGACCTGAAAGTTTTCTTCAAAATTATCCAGTTTATAAGGTAAAATAAAGTCTACAAAATGTACTATGTCAACAAACAGCTAAGTAGATGCTCCCCATTTTGGCCTTTGTATTTGTCTTAGTTACTTTTCTCATTGCTGAGACAAACTACATGCCACCAAGTTAAAGGAGGAAAGGTTTATTCAGCTCACAGTTTATAGAGGTTTCAGTCCATAACTGGCTGTCTTGAAGGCAGGGTGGCATGGAGAGGAGAAATAGTTTGTGGAGGGCAGAAGACAGCAAAGCAACAAGAGACAACCACAGTTCTTCCTATCCCTTATATCTAGTGCCCCTTATTCTAGCACTGCACCATGAAATAATTCCCATGTCACATTCTAGATCCAGCCACCTCTGAAAAAGACCCATCTGATGCCCACATGTGGCTTTGGGGAGACATCTAGACACAAACCATAACACTCTGACCCTCTGCCCCCAAAGACTCATGCACATCCCTTTATGCAAAGGGCATTTAGTCCATCTCCAAGAGTTGCCAAAGTCCTAACAGTTTCAGCATTGCTAAAGAGTCAAAGTCCCAAGTCTCCATTACATAAGCACATTAAAGTTTTGCTTCAAAATTATCCAATTTACAACCTAAACATAAAATCTACACAATTTACTGTGTCAACAAAGACCTAAGTAGATGTAACCTTTACCATTTTGGCCTTTGGTTGGTAGGTTGGTTTGTTAGCTTGATAATCATTACAGGTGACCCACCCCTGTCAGCCAGTTGTGACTGCTCAAGGCCAACCTTCTCACTGATAATGGCAGCTCATGCTAGATAATGCATAGATAATACTGCAGTTTCCAACTCTAAAACCTCTCCTTTCTCATGTATTGGTCTCAGATGCATCGACAACCTGAGAATCTAACATCAGGCTTAACAACTGCTGATGTGGCTTATTAAATGATCAGTGTAGTAAGATTGAGCCAGGGCTTCCAATAAACTTGGGACCTCAAACCCTAACAAGTAGTTTGATATCATCCAGACTTGTTCATTTCAGCCCTTTATTTCAATAGAAGGCATAGTTTTGCCATTCACAAAAATTGATATTCTTTAATGAGCAAGTGTTTATATTAGGAAAAAACCCCTTTGTCCTTCGTATTCAAGAGGTCTTGATTTGTAGTTAAATGTAAAAGATTTTGAAGAGATTACTCAATTTATTCTGAGTTTCAGCTTCCTCATTTGCAAAGTAGGGCTAATAATAATTTGTTGTAACTCACACATAAGGTTGCTATAATAGGCATAAGCAATAATATGAGGAAAAGTGATTTGAAAATTAGTAGCAAACAATTCTCAAACACTTCCTGTGTTTGCTTCAAGTTTAATACCCAATAAAAGATCTAATAAGATAACAAAATCCCTACCATCAGGGATTACACAAGGGAAACCCAAGAAATTAGTAGGAACTAAAATTATCTGGCTTCATATAGGAAGTAATGAGGGTTTTAACTAGCTTTACCAAGATTTAAAGAGTATTGATTGAATTTTTGCATATTACATTGTGTTTTGTTTTTGAGTCAAGTGGTAGGGTTGACACATCTAATTTTTATTAAAATAGAGCTCCTGGGCTGGAAATGTAGCTCAGTGGTAAAGTACTTGCTTCGTATGTGTGAAGCCCTGAGTTCAACCCTCAGCAACCCCTTCAAAATAACTCTTTCTCAAATTATGATAATAATAAATACTCATTTAAACAAAGACTATACAATTTGAAAAAGTAGAAATTATAAGTCCTTGACATGACCTGGATTTGAACCCAAATCCTACTCTCCTAACTATATAACCTTCTAGCTGTTTCTGTATCATTAAAGGGGGTTAATAAATATGAAATCTTATAAGAATAAATAGAAAAGCGATTTTAAGTACTAAGGATAACGTTTGTTAGAGAATTAATCATTTTTTCCTTTCACTTTTAAACTTAGAGTAGAATTAACTTTATGTGTAAAACAGGATTTGAAAAAACCCTACTTTTTCTGTGAAGACATATTTTCTCACTTCCGGTACCATTTGTGACTGAGAAATATCTCCAGATCTCCAGC
Source organism: Dasyprocta punctata (assembly GCA_004363535.1). Taxonomy (NCBI): domain Eukaryota; kingdom Metazoa; phylum Chordata; class Mammalia; order Rodentia; family Dasyproctidae; genus Dasyprocta; species Dasyprocta punctata. Next base: position 18,725 of record RJWM01020289.1, read on the forward strand.
ACCCAATAGAGGGGCCTTCCTTGCCATGTTTCAAACTGTCTCACAGACTCCAGATAGCTGATCATTAGCTCTAAGGAAATGCCTAACCCCTAAATTATCTTGGCTGTTCTACATTTTTTTTTTTTTTTTGAGAAGGCGCATTAAAAAAAACTACTTTTGTTTGTTGAATAACTTCAACCTCTAACCGCAGTCATTTCCCTGTGGGCACAAAACATAGTAAAATATCTTTCCTGAGTATTTAATGATTGGAGCAATCAAAATAAGTAAATAGTGAAGTTTCACTTTCATTATTCTGCAGCAATAGCTTAATTGTAAATTAAGGAAAGAGAATTTGCCAGTTGGCAAAGAAGCAGGAAAGGTTTTATCTTTTATTGATTTCTCAAGTGTTGTGACTCAGAGCATATCAGGTGAAACAACTTCTACACTAATGAAAATAGATTCTGTTTCCTCCCCAGTTAAAGAAGCAGGTTCCGAAGAACAGTGGGCGTGAAAATGGTTCTTGCAGCTCTTCTAGCAGTTTGAATGGATTCCATGGTGGCACAGGAAAAGAAATGTCCTTCTTTTCTAAATTAAGGTCAGACAGACCTTGGACTTTGGCGTCATACAGCTAGTTTCATAGTGGACTCCAAATTATCTTCTGTGATCTAGGTAAGCTGGTCATCCTGTAAGAGGCTCTGTCCTCATCTCTGAGTACAGCCTGCCTGCCTCCCAAGAAGGGGTAGAGGATGGTCTGGGGGAAGATATTCCCCTTTTCTGCACATAGTATGCATGTGACAAATATTTATTCCTTCACACTCTCTGCCTCCCCTACCTAGAAATATTAGTCAAAGTGGTTTTAAAACTGTACCAGTCTCATTTGTTTATAGGTCACAAAGAGCTTTCACACATCATATCCTTTAAATTCTAAAAACAATCCTAGGAAGTAGATAGGCTCAATTTAGAATTTAATAGTACTTTGTAAAGAAACAGTGCATGGAGAGGTAATGAAGGTTAGTTGCCCAAAGTTATGTGGCTGGTGAAGACAGATGCCAGAAGAAGGTTTAGGTCACTTAGCCTTTGGATCCACGCACCCATGAAAGACAGTTTATTTAGCTCATGGGTCTGGAAGTCCGAGAACATGGTGTCAGGATCTGTGTGGCCTTTTGTAAGGGATTCTGACACCTCCTGGGCTATAATGTGGGGGAGCCCTATGTGCTGGGACAGAACAAGCTCACCAGAGAGAGCTCACTTTTATAACGTAGCCAATTTTAAAATAATCCATGCATAGATTAATCTATTCCTGAGGGCCTCAAATGTCTCACTTGGTCCTAACTCTTAATACCTCGTGATGAGGAGTATGTTTCACCACGAGTTTTTTTTCTTTTTCATTTTCTTTTTTTTTGGTACCAGGGATCGAACTCACGACATCACTACAAGTTTTGGTTTTGATGGGACATTCAAATATAGCAAGGCCAGAATCCTAGAAGCATGAGCTGAAATGTGAAACCTCCGAGGTTAGGGGGGATGTAGGCCTTCTTTTAAAGCCATTTAACTGGTTAAGTCAGACCTGATTAGCGGTAGAGTCAGTTAATAAGGGACCTTAATAATACTAACAAGATCCTGTCACAGCAACACATGGAGTGTAATTTACATGATCACTGGATGAAGGTATGTGTGTGCTGCTATATAGCTGCTGCCTTCTTTCTCTCTTCTGACTCCCAGGAGAGGACATTCTAGCTGGAACTTACAAGAAAGATAATTCTGGGGGCTGTAGTTCAACAGAGCCAAGTTGAAAAATCACAAGGCCATCTCAGTAACAAACCAAATCTCCCATGGACATGTTTTTTCTACGATCTGTTTCTTGGCATCTGTGCAGACCTTTTGGTGAGTGTGAGAGGCATGTAGTAAAGGCAGAGACAGACCACTGTGAGCTCAGCATGGGCACTTCTGCTGTCAGGTTTGGAGGGCAGCACTTCCATGAGCTAGCTCTTGAGAGATGGCTCTCTGGAAGATTCCCAGAGAAGTCCCACATGTTAATGCTTGTGCGTGGATATTGCGGGTGCACAATTCATGGTTAAGTTTTAGGTGTTTGGTCATGTTATGGTTGATACATTGTGTCAACTTGAGAAGTCTAGAAGCTTAATTAAGTAACTCAGAAGCTCTCCATTCTGGAGTGTAAAGGATGAGCAGTTAAGCACTAGGATGTTGTTCATTGTGTCAATTTGAGAAGGCCAGAAATTTGACTAAGTGATTCTACAGAGGGCCAGGGCCCTCACTTTGTAACATGCTCAGCCTGTGCAAGAGGAGGGCAGGCAGATGGTGTGAGTGCTACACTCACCTGAGGAGCATAAGAAAGGAAAAAGGCTTGCTCTCTCTACCTTTCTCACTCTTGCTGCTTTTGCTGCCTTCTGCTGCCATGAACTCTTGCCCCTGTGCTTTGCCACTCTGACTTGGAGCCAGCTGATGATGGATTGAAACCTCCACAAACTGTGAGCTAAATCAACCTTTCCTTCCTTAATTTTGGCTGTTGGGTATTTTATCTCAGCAATGAGAGAAAAGTAACTAAGAACGACCATTTAGGCAAAGCCAAAACAAAGTTAAAACATCAACCCAAATAAAAAGTGGCAACAATAATGTAACAAGATCAACAGTAACAATAAGGCTTTATCCTTTCAGATTTTTATTTTCATTTTGATGATTGCAATTATTTTTTAATGCTAAAAGAACCAAAGTGTAGTCAACCTGGGGACAGAGCAACCATTTGCCTTTATCGGGCACTTAGTACTCCTTTGCTGCTGTGCATGGTACACAAGTACTTATACTAGGGTTCTCTAGAGAAAGGGCCAACAGGATGCATGTATGAATGTATAAAAAGATTTACTAGAAGGACTTGGCTCATGAAATTATGGAGGACCAACTGGTGGGAAGGATTGCTATGAGGGAGTGTCATGAATTCTGTCTTAGTTAATTTTCACTCATTGCTGAGACAGAATACCTGACACCCAAAATCAGGGAGGGAAGGTTTATTTCTTAGAGTTCTCAGGAGTTTTGGTCCATACTCAGTTGGCTCCAAGGCAGCAGGGCATGGTAGGGCAACCATTCATGGCGGCCACCAAACAGCAAGGCAAACTGGCAAGAGAGAAAGAGAACTACACACCCGTTGCTCTCGTCCTTACGCTGTATATGGACTCCACCCCGGGTGGGTGCAGCACTCACATCGCCAGTCCCAGTGCTAGACAACAAACCAATCACAAATGCCAGACTCAGCCCTGTCCAAATTACATGAAGCCTTGGCAGGGAGGGGGACACAGGATCAAACCAATACACATGCTTCTTGCTGATCTCTGATCTGTCCTGATCTAAAATTCCCTACCCTGTTGATGTTGCCATTTACCCTTGTATTCTTGTGTTTAGTTAGTGTGGCATCAGGGAGCTTGACAGTGAGTTTAACTTTGAATCTTGTATCCTCAATAGAAGAAATTTGATTCTGAACATCTCAAATCCAGCTTGGCCTTGGAACTTACTTTGGCTAGGGAAGGCTGTGGAAGTTCTAAGTCTGGGGCTCCAGGAGGCCCTTCACACCTCCATATTCTCTCTTAGTCTCCTGCCCAGACTATTTATGAACAAGCCCAGCATTAGGCTTGTTAGTGGCTATTGGGGACCAAAAATTCACAACAGCTAATTTTGCATCCTTCCCTAAGGGATAAATGGAGGCTTGGGATTATGGTATCACCTTTTTGAGACTTCCCATTAACTTTCTTGGGATGGGCCATCTTCTCCCACCCACTAAGACTAAACTAAAAGTACTAAGATGAAAAAGAACACTCCAGAGTAAGATCCTTCTTAGCATAAGATCATCTTCACCCTGTTGAGTCATCCCAGGATTATCCGTTGCCGGCAGTGTCAGCTCTGCCAACCTAGAATCTTCTGCTGTCCTGGAACCTTCTGCGAGCCCTTCCTATCATTGTTCACACTCATTGCGTTGTACACACCCAATATAGAGTGGCTGGTTTGGAGTGTCTGGCTTTTTGACCATCCTGAGGCACTGACCTCTTTGCCCATCATGGTATTACTAAATTTGTCTCTGTTTCTTATTTTATCCTTCACTATACCCCTCATACAGGCAGGTGGGGATCTTGGCCAGGTCCCCGATAAGTGGCCAGTTAGTGGTTGGAAGATGGGAGATTATGAAGTCGGAGACTCTTCTAAACCAGTACTTCAACTGGCCTACCTGCCAATCACAGACACATTAGTGAGCCCAGATAAAATTTGATGAGCAACTCAGATGATTGCTGAGCACAGCCCCATTACTAACCTATAGACTTGGGAGAGAAATAAATGACCATTGTTTTAAGCCAAAAATTCTGGAGTGTTTTGTTATGCCACAAGAACTGACAGCAGTTACCACTTTTATGCCCAGAATGTGTTTTTTTGTTTTGCTTTGTTTTGTTTTGTTTTGTTTTTGGTTGGTCCCGGGGATTGAACTTGCAACCTCACACCTGCCAAGCAGGTACTTAAGCTACTGAGTCAAACTCCCGGCCCTATTGTTTTTGAGGCAGGGTTGCAATATGTAGTTCAGGCCAACCTTGCTCACATTCTAGCCCAAGCCAGCCTTGAACTCACAACGCTCCACCTACTTCAGCCTCCTGAGTGCTGGGATTAAAGGTGTATGCCACTGTGCCTGGCTCCAGAACAGTACTTTTCATGTAGGCTCTCTGATTATTATTATTATTATTTTTTGGCTCTCTGTTTTGGGATGAAGAATCAATAGAGTACATCTGCCTGGGAAATTAATAGGTGTCTCTTATTTCATATTCTTTTGATAAAGCACAGCTTCATAACTCTCAAAACACTGGCATACATGTTTGGTAGTTTTGATAGGATCTTCAAAATTTAGCATACAAGCCTGGATGACATAAGCTACTTGCTTTGAGTGTCTTTTAAATACATAGCTATTCCTTGGATCCCTGAAAGGTTTAAGAAGGCACAGATCTTAGCTTCCCTCTAATTTTTATTCAAGTAGATGCATGTTCTAATGAGTCAAGTGACCTGAACAGGTGACAGCTACATTCATTCCCTACCAGATTCCCAATCTATTGCAGAACTTCCTTGATCTTTCTGGCATAACAGATCTGAGGAATTTCAGAACTGTACACTGGAAGTGAAAGAACAACCTTAGAGGACATTCATAGATTTTGATGATTATGAATCATACCTTAAGAATTTGTGGCTACCTTTGAAGCACAAAACCACAGGATGTATCTGACTTATTCAGCATCTGTGCTATTCCTGTGGTTCAGTTTCCCAGAGACCTGACTGAGCCGAAAATGACCCATGCCCACCAAGAAGCTGGTTGGTAAGAATTTTGGGTCTATTACCCAGAATTGTTCTGAATTTTCTGGCCACAATGACAAAATCTTTCTGGTTTTTTTTTTTTTTTTGGACTATGGAAATTTTTCTTTCATTGAATGTTTGGGACCAAAACTGAGCCTCTTTTAAGGATGTAGATTGTGATTCTAAAATGAGATGTGCCAAGTACACCCAAGATTTGCCACAGTAGCTTGATTTCAAATGAATATTCATATGGACCAATTGAAGTGTACCAGTAACTGCCACCTGACTATGTGAACTGGTTTTTGAATGAGTTTGAGTGAATAATTTTTTTAGGGTGAAAAGAAAGGGTATCCCAGAATTTCCTGTAATTATAAGTCTAATCCAGTATGCCCCAGGAAAACAAAATGTTGTGTGTTTTTCTGTCAATTTTCACACCTCAATCAAGACAGAATTCTGACACCAGATGTCTCTGTGTGGTCCCTCACATTAAGCAATTGATTCTGTAGCAGTGGACCCCAGCGGGGGGTCTTCTAATCCAATTTAATTCTGACATACTCTACCTGGAGATAGTGTGAGATCCTATCAGTTGCAGGCACTTTGCCTGAGACTGGCCACCCCTACCAACTTCAGATGTCAACTGCAAGCCCTGGGTTGTCTTACCATGCTGCTGACTGACTGGCTATCAGAGGCTCCCACAACCTCCTTCTCAGATCTGATTAATATGCTTGAGCAGCTCACAGGACCCAGGGAAACACTTCCATTTACACATTGACTTCGAAAGATGACAGAATATGCAGAGGAAGAGATGCAGGGTGAGATTTGGGAGAAGGGATTAGGGGTTCCACTCCCTTCCTGGGCTCTCCACCCTCTAGGAACCTGTCATGTTCAGCTCTCTGATGCTCTCACAACTCTGTCCTCTTGGATTTTTTTTATGGAGAGTTCATTGCACAGGCAAGATCGCTGATACATTGGGTGGGACAACCCAGCAAGATTTAGATTCTTCTTGGCTTCTCTGGACCTTCTGGAATGGGGAGGGTCATATGCCCTACTACACACAGGTAGGTCAGAGGGTTTCTTTATGGCCAGCCCCAAGATGAGGGGTAGGGGACAATTAGAGTTTCTATGGTCCACCTTGGGGGAGAGAAACTAGTTTCTATGATCTGCCTTGGGAGAAAATTGTGAGGCAGGAACCATGGATGAAAACCAAAAACCAAACCAAAACAAAACAAAAACAAAAAACAAAAAACAAAAAACAACAATGAAAAATAACTCACTATTATAATATCATGTAGAATTAGTGTCCAAATCTGGCAGATATTTCAGTATAACACTGAATTAATATTTTAATTTACTTCACCTGAGCAATTTAAGAGTCTAGATAACCCTTAAATGTGAATTTCTTTTAACAATATATCAATTGAAGTGATTTACGATAATTGATTTAAGTAGGGCCTTGTGGTACATGCCTGTAAACATAGCCCTCAAGTGACCATGGTAGGAGGTTCACCTTGTGTTTGAGGCCAACCTGGGCTACATAGCAAGATTGTCTCAAAAACAAAAACAGAAACAAAAACAAAAGTATGTTTGAAAAACCTAAAGCCACCACCCTCTGCCACCTGCACATTTTTGAAATATTTTCTATTATGACTGAAAAACAATATTCCTCTTCAACTGACAAATCAATCCTTCATGAAAAAAATTTCAATTTAGAAATTTAGTTTCATTTTGGCAGGTGAAAGAGTCTACACCTTCCTAAATTGTGACGTTGTGCTTCTTTTTCAGCCAGTGACAGTTTACCAGTTAGCCAATCAAAACAATTGACCCAATGACTATTGATTGGCTTCTAATGAGTAGTAATAGTATTATTAGTAGTACTAATGGTATTATCAATTTAGTACTAGTATCAGTATTAAAGCAGTTTAGTACTGGGATAGGTAGATCCACTAAGTTTTGAATTAAAACTCATTTTATCAAAATACAAATGACCAGCAGAAACTTTTATAATGGGCAGAGTAGATTCTGGAAATTCAACATCATTTATTGTAACTTTTGGTTAAGCAGCTTTGAGTACTGGCTGTTAGAACACTCTGGAGAGTAGAATCAAGGCTACTATCTCTATTGGGTTGTCCTTTGAAGAATCCTTCAAGTAAATTTATCAGTAGTATATGTTTATGGTACATAATTCTATTCATCATGGGAAATTGGTATGTGGACGTATTGCATTGCGATCCTCTTCCCTGTCCCTGTACTCTCTTCCTCTTTTTGAAGGATCTTTTAGACTTTAGATTCTATTCATGGCACATTGTCCTAGGATAGCCTAAAACCAAGGAAGATAGACTCCAAGAGAGGCAGTGAGAGACAGAATGAGAGAGAGGAAATAAGAGAGAGACAGAGCAAGAGTGAGAGAGAATCCATCTCATTGCCACCAACCAAGCACTGACCACGCTATATCTCTCTAGGTTCTTTTTCATGAATCCAAGACAGGCTAGTGCAACTTAGTATTTCAGTTGCATTTTCAGGAAAATTAAGGGCAACAATCCAGTTTGAGGTATGATCTCTTTCTGATCATTCTAATTAGTTTGGCACACAGTTAGTTTACAGGAGCTCAGTCATTTACCCTTCATGGGTAAGTGTGATTATCTGACTGTGCCTCAGTTAGTCAAGCACTCCCTCATCCAATCTGTGTCCACCACACTATGAAAGCCCTGGGAAGGCAGGCATCTTGAATTTTCTTGGAGCGAGCCTCCGTGATCCTTCTTTTGCAGAACCAACTTCTGGGCTGGAAGGTAACTCACAGCCAGTCAATGCCTTTCCCACTGCCCGTGCAGACACTGACTTTGCTTAGCCTGGTAATCCCGCGGTGTCTGGAGAGGTAGGAGAAGTAGATTCTGAAAATGCTAATCTGGGGCAAGAGGGTGCACACTCGCAGACCTCCTGGGTTTGGCTTTTCCTCCTCTCTGCAGCTGCCTGGGAGAGAGCTTGGTGACAAAGGAGAAGGAAGCTTACAGCTCCCCAGTCTGACTCACTCCATGTTTGCTGGGTGGTTCACAGGCCCGCCTGCCTGCCGGAACAGGAAGGCCCTTATTGAGCTCAATTGTTTTCCTGAATGCTTTTTTCAACAACAGCAAAAGGAAACATTACTGTTTGGCATCCAGCCATCCCGGCCACTTGGTACTTACAGTGCTTGGAATACAAAAGTCGGCTCAGCCAAGACATGCAGACGATCACGGCTGCTGTTACTCCCGTCTGTGTTTCGCAGTAAACAATCCCCAGTGATTTAGGACAACGGGAATGGGAACTCCCTTTACCAGCAGCAACCCGGACTTGAGTCGGACCATTTGTTTAATGGACCTGTTTTGTGTCCAGTAACCTCATGGGGGGCCTCGACACCGCCACCCACTGAGCCGTGTGAATAAAATATGAAAGGCCCTGCTTGCTGGCTACCTCCTTGGATCTGACTGCTCCAGAGAGGCTGGGGGGGTGGGGTTGGGGAAAGCTGGCCTGGGGTGAAAAGGAAGGAGATGACCTGAAAGTGGATGTACAAAAGCAGTAGAGCCAGCAGGCCCAGGGCTCTCCAGCTTCTAGGTGTAATCACAGGTGCAGCATCACCTCTGGCGGACACACCTGCATGGTGGTTTCCCTTCTGCACCCAGTGAAGAGCCTGGATTGTTCTTCCCCTCCAGGCAACCTGACCAGGCCCTTTGACTGTCCCTCAACTCCTGCTGCCCTCCTGGAAAAGGCTGTCCCACTGGGCCCAGGGGTGGAGTCATGCATCCACTTGTATCCAAAAATGGGGACTGGGGATGTGGTTGGTCCCAGTGATATCCTCCTGAACTCAGGACCCCCACTGCTTTCACAGTCTCATGAGCACCACCTGCCATGGCGTCCTGGTCTTCTTTCAGCTTTTGCTCCATGGGGGCTCAAGCTGCAGATGAAGAGGGAGGGTAAAGGGGTTCGAGGTGGCAGGAAGCGGTGGATAGCCTTCCTGCTTCCAGTTGAGCATCACCCACTTATTTAGCTGGGGACTGTTCCTCCCTACAGATTATTGCTCTCCAAGAGACACGGATGAGCCCTCCTTGCCCACCAGTTTCTGTGACTAAAACAAATGAGCTCTCCTCTTGGTGAATGCAGAGCAGAAAAGCACAGGGAGCAGGGGAGGATAAAGGAGTAAAAAGTGCTTTATGACTCACAGCAAGCGTGGAAAGCTCAGAGAGTTAATTTGCAAAAGCAGAATTCTTGAGCAAAGAAAGCAGAGGCTTTTATGGGGGATTTAGATGAGCTCAGTTAGAGAAGACTCAGTGTCAGTTCTAGAGGCCGGCACATCCGAGCATGCTCAGTCCAGGGTTCTACATCACACTGCAGAGCACAAATGGCCCTGGAGAGAAACTGTAGCGTTATAATGAGCAGAATTTCTACAGGTCACCTAAAAAGGGGAGCCAGATCAACTTGGTGATTTGAGGTGGGTCATTACAAGTTTCTCCAAAGAGCTTAGCTGAAAAGAAACAGCGTTTTGAAAGCAGGTACTGGTCTTTTAAAAAGGCAGCAGCTCCCCACCCCCATAATTACAAGAGCCTTTCCCTAAGATTACCTGCTCACCTGGCAATTGACTTTGTTTTTTGTACTGGAGATTGAATCCTAGGGCCTTCACACTGAACAGCACCCCCAGCCCTTGTTACATTTTATTTTGAGACAAGTTCCCACAGAATGGCTACCTTGCCCAGATGGGGCTCGAACTTACAATCTTTTTGCCTCAGTCTCCTGGAGTACTAGGATTACAGGTGTGCCACTGTGCCTGGCTGCTACTGACTGGAAACTGAAGTCAGTTTGGGCGTACCTGGGGCATCCTATCTCACGAGCTTCTTCCCAGTCCTCCAGAGGTTTTTCATCTTGTCAACAAGCACCTCCCAAAGACAGGTTGGCCAAAAGTGTTTCTCGCTCAAAGTAATTTCAGAAACTAGATTAAAGAGAAGCAAGTGGGTTCCTTGCTGTAGAATTTAGACTTCTCAGGCCTTAACCATATAGAGACAGAATCATGCGGAGGTACCAGTGCTCAGGATCAATGTGCTTTCGTTTGGTTAAGTACTAATTTGTGCTTCCAGCAGGGGACAAGTGATCTTCCTTCATGTGAGAGGCCCTTTTTAGGAAATACAGTCTCATCAAGCAGGAGTAAAACTATGGCAAGATTTGTGGCTACCTCTAGCATCCTCCCCCACTGGGGGTAAAGTGACAACGCAATCCCCGGAGAGGGAGGGGTTAGAGCTTGCAGAGCCCCAGGCAGGATGCCACACATACTGCTGGTATGTGGGGGCCTACATCTGCCCCGGAATGAGCTTCTTGGCAGGGAGAGGAGTCCCATGGGAGCAGCCACTGTACTGAGAGGTTGCAACGCCAGGCACTAGCGGTCAGGCTGGTGTGCGTGGTCTTGCTTTGCTGCACCAGGCTGCCCCTGGGAAAGGACCAGAGGCCTCATCCTTTTCGAGGAGTGACAGGCGGAGCCAGGGCTTCTGACACAAACAACCAAGCTTGTCCTAGCTAGGCTGTGCCTGCTTGCATTCTTAATGCTTCTTTCAGGTACATCAAAAGGGGAGCCAAGCAAACCCCAAAGACCACAAAAACCAAGTCCCACTTCTTAATTTGAACGTCACATTTGTGCACAAAGGTTACTGCCAGGGTGTTCTAAGCAGATGCAGTCATCTTGGGGTCAGAGTGAACAACTGCAGTACAACAGCGCACTTGCCTAAAGCTCAAGCTCTGGGAGGAAGAAGGTCTGAGGATCACCATGAACACACAATCTTACGGACTTAGAACCACTGCCACCGCCTGTTTTAAAGGGGGAAAATGCAAAGAAACATCTTCGATTCAAATCTTTTGAAAGTAACGCTTCATGGACCTCTGAAAAATGCTTGGGCATGAACTGTAATGTTTTCTGCTCTCTTTAGAAGCCATAAAAATCCTCAGAATAATGAAATCAGAAATAAGCAACATTTAACCATGCGGGAACATGACCAATAAAGGACAAGGAGCCTTGTCTTCCAATTTCCTTTGCTTTTTTTGTGACATCCTAAGCAAGTAATGTGAAGGGGGAGGTGCTGGACAGAGGGAGGACAGGAGGGATATGCCAGACAGATATCCAGGTTATGGCTGCGTATCTGGAGGACGACTGTTGGCATTCGTGCTAATGGGTAAAAGGTATTCCCACGGACGCATTCTCCCATTCTTTGGAGACTGATTCGTTGGAGGAGAAGGATGATAGTGAGTTCCTTTTGGGCAGGTTTAGGGACATCCACATGGAAATGTCCACAAAGCAGACAGATATATGAGTCTAGAGTTCAGAGAATCCTGGCTGGAGGCATAACTGTGGGTCAATGGGGAATTGAAACTGTGAGTGTGGATGAGATCATGAGAGAAGACAGTGCGTGTGTGAGCCGGCCTGGGCTGGGCTTCAAGAAGTGACTGGACAGAGCCCAGGCAGGGAGGCCGTAGGCATGGGAAGGGTGTGAGAACCAGGGTGCGCTTGCGTGCGGTTGTCAGCAAATGCGCACAAGCCTGCCTGATCCGTGAGGTAGCTGGACCACGAGGGCTGGCATTCAGCAGTTACACAGGGCCTTGCTGTCTTCTTTCTTTGTTTTGAAATAATACCTTCCATTTGCATACTGAAATACGGCTGACAAGGGGGCGTTTTCAAAGATTTTAGTTTTTAAAAATTTTATTCTTAAACTGGTTTGGAAGTCACGGAAGGTGTTAGGAGCCCTGTTTCAATGCTTTGGAGCATTTATCCATAGCTCTGATTCCTTTCCTTTCTCCAGAATGACTGTGACACCCAACAGGGATTTTGTTACAATCGGCATTAGAGGAACAGCAAGAAGAGATTAATTCATTTTGCAAGAACTCTTAGGGATTCAGCATGACTAGCTCAACAAATACCTTTTGGATCACTACACATTTTTACACAATCTCCCCTCCTCTTTTTTTTTTTTTCCTCCCTAGTCATTCACAACTGCATGAGAATCTGCTTTTGAAATTGGTTAAAGAAAATGTGGTGAAGCAGTCTACTTTCCTTTCTTCAGCGTTCACAAAAATTATTTAGATTTATTTTTGGATTACATTTTGTGAAATTTTGAATTCATTTCTCTTGGGTCTAGATAATCAGTGGTTTCCTGATACCGGTCAGTGACTGCACTGGGATGTGGGAAATTACGCAAACAATTGCTACAGTACAAGGGAGAGAAAAGAGGCTTCAGCCTAAGCAGATCTGGAGTGGACTCAGGGACCCAGGTGAGTCACTTCTCAGAGGCTGTATTTCCTTGTCCCTAAAGGAGGGAGTTGCCCTCACCTTAAAAGGGCTTTAAGGAGAACTGAGAAAGATAAGACGTAAAGCTAGTTCTGGTGGCTTAATGCATGTGATTGATAAATGTTTATTTTCTTTCCATTCCCTCTTTTTTTTTTTTTTTAACTGACACATATTAATAATGTAATCTTGGGAAAGACCGTTGAATACTTGGGCATAATATTCTGTCATTTATGTTTCTAACTTTTTCCTGTTGCCCTGTGATTTCCTGCAATTGATTCTTAATGCTTTGAAGATAAAACAAAATATTTTATTTTGTTAGGTATTTTAATGCCAAATTATCCATAGTCATTATCCTCAGGTAGGTGGGCAAATATTTTAAGTAACTCTTCTCAAATTTCAGCTTCTTCCTTTGTCATGGAGTGATAATGACAGCATTTGTTCCTCTGTAAGAATTTAATTAGAAATTTTTTGAAAAATCTATAAGTCTCCCAGGTATTCATGGTAGAGATCTAACGAGGTGCTAGTGTTATTATTGATTTACCTCGTGATTTCCCTAATCACAGGACCCTCCGATCCATACTCATCACTCTTTTCTCTCTGCATGGCAGGATTCCTGGCACAGTCAGCAAATCACCAAAGAGGGAAGTTTGTGCAGAGATGCAAGTCAGTCAGAAGCAAAATGACTATATAACTTGCTTTCCAAATGGAGAGGTGTTGATTATGTGGCCCAACTCTGGTAAACCAGGGCTGTCTAGCAATCAAAATAACCCTTGTTAGGTACCGAGTTTATCTCTGCCTTGCCACAGCTACCCCAAACTAACTACCTATGGTGAAGCAATTATAATTCTAATTAAGTGTTGTTTGCATTCTACAGCATATATTTGCTATGTAAATTTTTGTACCTCTCTTTAGCAGAATCTTGATGGGGCTTGTGTTGGCTAAATTAAGCATATCATGTTGAAGAGACCTACCCAAGTAAGAGATGATTCCAGATACAGTGGGAGAGACACTATATAGTCTCTTTCAATCATGCAACTCACTATTTATTTGCAGTACTGGGGTTTGAACCTGGAGCCCCATGCACGCATGCTAGGCAAGAGCTCTATATCTGAGTTACATCTCTCTTTTTTTTTCTTCTGATGCAGGTTCCCACTATGGTGCCCAGGCAACTCAGTGTTAAGAAGGCCTTGGGTGTGGAATGGCTGAAGAGTCTCCCCTGGGTCGCTGATATCTCTGTAGTCCCTGGGTAGTATTATGCTAATATGAAGAATTTTGTCTGAAAGGCAACATAATTTTTCTACCCCAGAAGATCTTACTACAATTTGTTTTGTACTATTGGGAGATAAACTTATTTGCAAGTAGCTGGAAAATGTATGAATTGCCAGAATTCTTACCTTAATTCTTTATATTTTTAGAGATTTTTTTCCCTCATTTTCTTAGAAGTTGCCCCTTTGAATACATGTAATATCTTTAGTGATGTGACAGCAACCACTGAGACCATGGGTCTCCCTTTTATGAAAAGCAAATCAGTCCATAGAGAATTTGAAAGAAAGTTGGGTATTTAAAGTGGCCCACATAAGAGCTTATTCCTGTTTTCTAGATGGGAATTTGGTGCCTTCTTGTGTGCAGGCATCCAGCAAACATCATATTCTAAAGTAAAAGTGACCCTCTGACCAAGAAGGTGAAACCCTCTTTTATCATTCTCCATTGAGGTCCAGGATACTGTGACCCAATGGAAGACTATAGCAATCACTTATTACAATGTCATAAATTTGTAAATTTTTATTCATTATGATATTTGAGTGAGAATACAATGTACAGAAAGTCAGATTTATTCCACACCCTGCCTCTGACTGGCTATCTGGCTTTAGTTGCTCGCTTTTTCACAATGACCCATTGTAGTCTCATTTGTAAAACTAGGCCTTTTGTGGATCAAACAAGATAGCATGAACCCACACATATCTAGCCCAGAGTCAAAGAGTTAACAAGCCTAATTAGAGTATAATTTCTACAAGAATGGGCATTTTGTACTCTGGTCTATATGCATACTTGTGTACTGTTATCTCCATCCTTGAGGTTTCTAGAAGGTAAATGATCATTGTAGCTGTCCCCCTTAAACATCATTTTGCCTACTGCTGTACATATGTTGTACCTTCCAGCTCTTCTATTCTGAGCCTAGAAATAAAAACGTATGTAATGAATATAGTCAGTGCGATTTCTCAAATTATTTAAGATTTAAATTATTTAGAAACCATATTCATCTGCTTATTTATTCCTCTGCTCACTCAAGAACTCCTTCTGTGTGCAGGTCACTGTTAATCTCAGTGGCCTTGCTCCTCATGGTCACCAAGATCAGGCATGTGGTAGGAATACAGACTCAGGCCCCATCCTGGCTGTACTGAATCAGGGCCTCTGTTTTCAAAGATCCAGGTGATTCAAGTGTACATCTTTAGCAGACAGGCTCTGTTATCTCAGTCCTTGAGGAGACACCTGCTTGGTGTCTTTTAAGAGGAACTCATAAACTTAATCAGAAAAACAAATATGCGCACAGGTAGTTAATGTGGATCTCACAAAATGCAATTTTATTTTTCCTGCCACTCAAATTATGTTTCCAGCTCCATGTTGCTGGCATGGTAGAAATTTTATCTCAAACAATTTGGAGCTTTCCTCACTCTCCTGTGTAATAGCAAAGTTTCAGGGCAAAGGAATGATGAGTTCATTTGTCCACACATTCATGGGGGTTGTTCTCTGTGAGCCCCATGACTGTCTGTTCCTTGGCTGGCAGCAGATGCAATAACCTTATTCTTCTTTTATTTGTCCCCTGGAATCTAATAATAGGTCTGTGAGGTTGATATGATGTCATGGCATGGAGATCCCTGTAAGACTTTCCAGAGCCTAGCTGGTCTGGACACAGCTCCTGAAGTTTCACCAAGAAGCAGAATAGATGAGGAGTGGGTCTTTGTCCTTTTATATGTGTGCTAGTATGCAAGTCCACGTGAGTCTGTTTCTATTTGTATGGGAGTATCCATGTGTGTATGTGCATTTGTGTCTGTGTGTCTGTCTATTTATGAGTGTCCATGTGTATCTGTGGGTCTGTGTATGTGAGGCGGAGTCCTTTCTGAGACCTACTCAGGACACTGCTCTCATTACCCACTCCCTAAGAACTACTTAGCTTGGGGACACCTTTTTCTAGTGCTGGGGAAATCCTTCCTTCTCTTGACTTGTTTTTGTTTTCCTCTAGAGAAGCTCTCTAAAGTGATATCTGCCTCCAAGACACACTAGCCTTATCTCTTAGTGGTTTTAAATTCTTGGAACCACAAAATCCTGGGGGATCCTATCACAACAATCTCCTGGAGCAAGGGACACTGAGTGGTGGAGGAAGAAGGAGAATTATTATGAAGTAGAAGCAATTACAATAATATCTCAGATACTGCTCAGATCTTTGCAGATAGGAAAGGAATCAAGAGATGGAGGGAGGAGAAGGGCAAGAGGAGGGCAAGGTGAAATATCAAGAATTAAGATGTATTATTTACATATACAAATGCCTTACAATGAGCATAATTATTATGTACTATAAAAATGTCCTAATAAAAATAAAAATTAAAAATCATTTCCCTATAGAAATAAAGGAAAAAATAGAACTTGATTACAAAGCAAGCCATAAACTGGGGCCTGACTATGGAGGTGCGCATGAATGAGCAGGTCACCCATTGGAAAGTTGTTACACGAGGCACCATCTTGTACCAGTGAGGACCGGACACTTCTATAAGAGTGATTAACCCGATGCTCTACCAGCTTCCAGGATGGACTCAAGAGATCCTGGTGCTTCTGTGTGGGTCTTGAAGGGAACTGAGAGGGGCTCTGTCTATGCCATCTTTACCTTGTCATCAACTGGAAGCTGCTGTCCAGCGTGAGCTCCTGTTGCCCTGGCCACAGCAATCTTCTAAGGGTTGTGTGATTGAGCCACTTTTGAATGTTTATGCTACCTCAGCTGACCAGATGAAAGTTGTTTGGATAATCTGTTATTTTCTGTTTGCTTCACAGTTCCTTTCTAGTGGCTAACAGCCAAAAGGGTGTATGGAATTAAACAACGTGCTGTCTAGTGTATACACCTTCATTGTTATTGACCAGGAAGCTCTGAGCTCTACTTTGCAGTGCAAAGAAATTTTTTCTTTGTCCCTTTGTCTTTCCCTGTGTGCTTCTGCTATTTCAGCTTCTAGGACTTTGGAATGGTTTTTCAGCCCAGTAACTCCTATGATTGTGGAACACTGGCCTCTTCAGTAAAGACCCTGCTTTTAGCCTTATGAGGACTGACTGTGTTTCAACTTGTCTGATATGCAAACAACCAGCCACCCTGTCTTTCTTCAGGCAGAGTGTCTTCTTGCTATAATAAGAAGTAATCCATGTATACAGGGACTGTTTATCTAACTTAAGTGCTTTTATAGGTTTAAAACAAACAGGCTTGAGGTGTGGAGGTTTTGGTGATGGAAGTTGATCCCTGTTAGGAAACATTAAACTGGTACACAGCATCCTGAGACATGTGAAAGTTTTTCTCAAGTGGGAACCACTTCCTAATTCTTAAAGCTTTTTGTAAATGTATCTGCTTATTCATTTGTATTTGTTAGTTCACTCACAGCACCGTGCTGAAATAGATAAGACAGATCTCCCTGTTATATAAATGAAGAGACCGTGGTTCAGCAATTTACCCAAGGTCATAAATGGTAGAGACCTGACTTGAGCCTAAACCTTCTGAGTCCAGGAGTTTTTATGCACACTGTTTACCAGAGTGACATAGATTTATTTCTCCAAGTAGTGTTTTATTGGCTAGGCACGGTCATGTGGGTCAGTACAATGTACTGCCTTTGACAGGTTTAATGTTCTTAAAATTGTAATAGATTAGTGTCTAAGGTAGCTGGTGTGTATATTTGTGGATTTTGTGTTTTCTTTTCTTTTTTCTTTCTTTCTTTCTTTTTTCTTTTCTTTTTTTTTTTTTTTTTTTTTTTTTTTTTTTTTTTTAGTAGCTAGGATCGAACTTACAACCTCGTGCCTGCCAGGCAGATGCTTACACCACTGAGCAAAATCCATGGCCTTATATTTTAAGACAGGGTCTCACTATGCAGTTCAGACTGGCCTTGAACACACTTTGTAGCCCAGGCTGGTCTTGAACTGACAACGAACCTTCTGCCTCAGCCTTCCATGTGCTGGGATTAAAGGGGTGTGCCACCACGCCTGGCTCAGATTTTGCCTTTTCTGTGTACAATCCCCTCACTTCTGATATACAGAAAAACAGTGATCTTCTGTATAAATTTAGTTGGGCAGTGTTCTGGCTCCTCACTGGCCCAGGGTTGAGCTGAATCACTCAACTGGTCTCTGTCTTGAGAATTTGAATCTTTAGTGGAGTGCACTGAGGATGAAGTATTTTCTCCCATGGGAATTTCCCCCATGGGAATTTTCCCCCATGGCAGAATTCTCCAGACACTGTCTATTAGTTTCTACTGCCTAGATCTTTGGAGCTTTTCTAGTCTTTATCCTTTCTGTCTATATGATCAGGGTCATCTTTGGTTCTCTGAATTTCCGTGTATCTTTCCAACAAATTTCTTCATTATCGATTTGGGGAGACTGATTGTATGGCTTATCCTCAGAAGTTTCTGATACAGAAATTATGAAAGAAAAGTAGAAATAAGATTTAAAAGAAAACTCCTGTCAGATATGTTCCTTTCCATTACTTCCACGGAGTGAATATGTTTCCCACTCCACTGACGTTGGACTTGGCCATGGCGACTTTGGCTGCAGAGTGGTCTTAGAATGGGATCTGCTTTGGCTAACAGGGTGGTAGCTCTTGTAACTCAACAGAGCCCGGAATGCAATTGTATGGTGACACTTGGGCTTTTTAATTCTGCTGTTCCCATGAAAACAGCTTGGCCCAATAAGTCCACAGGCTTTAGGAGGAAGAAGAGAGACTCTTGGTACAGGCTCACTGCACCTCATCCAATAGGATGAGCAGTACTCCTACCCTCAACCAATCCACAGATAATGTGGTCTAGATAAACATTTATTGTTGCATACCACTGAGATTTTGTAGCTGTTCGTTATGCAAAATTTTTGTACCAATT
>RJWM01020290.1:0-37558 GCA_004363535.1 Dasyprocta punctata
GCTGCCTCCCAAGTCGGGTAGCATGGCAAAGGGACACTGCAGAGCAGAAATAGTCCTTGGCAGGCAGGAAGTAGCAGCAGCAGCGGCAAAAGCAGACCTCCCTTTATATTCCAACCAGGCTACAAACCTACTGGTTGGTACCACACCCACCCAGGTTACGACTTCTGCCTTTAGTAAATCCATTCACTCACACCCAGAGCTATGCTAATCCAGTCAGTGTGCTGATCTGGTTACCACACACCCATAATCCATATTCACACACTCCAGATCACTGGGCACAAACCTCTGCACATGCTCCACAGCAGGTTTGCAAAATGCTGTCTGCTGACTCATGAACTAAGTCACCCAAGCAACTTAGCATCGTATAACAGCACACAAATGTGTGCCAAACGCAAACTTTTACCTTTCAATAAAAAGGTATCATTTAAATCTTTGTTATTGTGTTTTTCTTTTAAGACAAAAGATGGTAATGTATGAGTTGTTTTTTCTAAACTAACATTTCAATATTCAGGTTTAATTGCAATGTGGGCTCTTTGTGATAAGTAAGTGGGTTTGGGTTGTGGTTTGGGCACTTGATCTCTAAAAGGTTCCAGCCACCTCCAAAAATGAGCACATGAGCTTTGGAGGGGACATCGAGATATAAGCTATAACAAATGACATGCACGAAAAAGAAGGAAAAGACATAGGAATTATCAAAATACTTGCCGGTGAGATGGACGAGCTGCTACCAAATCCACCTTCCGCTATCTCTTGACAGTGCAGGAAGTCTATGTTCCCCAACTGACCTCCCATATTCAAGTGACTGAGTGCTTATCGGTGGAATACGAGCAGACATGACTCCCATTTTGAAGGTCTAATCCATGAAATACACCTGTGCATAATCCTCTTCTCTTTCTCCATTTGGTCTCTTAGCGGAGCATTCTAAAACCTTAGTAGGCATTGGTTTGGGAGCAGTGTGAAACTATAAGATAGAAGTATTCTGGGTCCCAGACTGACTGCATGAATGACCATTCTCCAACCAGAAATCTCAAATTGGGCTTTATGAGCAGTAAATCACTGTTTTGTCAAGTCAGTGGAGTTTGAGAATTTAACTTGATACAGAGCATTATTTACTGTAATACAGTAATTGGTATCAAAAATAAAATAAAACCCAGTAGAGGAAGCCAGAGTCTCAGAAGGGAAGGATTTTAGCGCCCTGAATGATTAAGTACAATGCAACCTACCAACTCAGAGGATCCACCTGGTGTACTTACGCAATCCAGACAAGCTTATGTAGCTGAAAATAAACTTCTATTATAATAAACCAGTGAAATCTATCAGTTAAACCACTGGCTTTTGCCTATTATAGCAGCTAGTATTCCTTTTCTTATCAAGAGATACTGTATGATCTCCAAACTCTTTTTTTCCTGAATTGCTATCTCTGCCATTTTGCTGCTTCTTTTTGAAATTCAACTCTTTAGATTTCTTATAATTTAAGTTACATTATGGATTTCCCCTGCGTGAAGTCATCTCCAGGATGGGTTTATTTTGTCTCACTGTTTGAGAAGTTTCAGGCCATGGTCTGCTGGCTCTGGGGCAGAAGCATCATGGTGAAAGGGCTTGGCAGAAAGTTGCTAACCTCATGGCAACCAGGAAGCAGAACACAGGAGAAGACTCAGAGAAGAGGGGGCCAAGGACCCCATAACCCACCCAGAACCCAGAAGTGTGCTTTAGTAATCTCTTAGGTATCGCTGCACCCAATCAAGTTGGCAATCAAGATCAAACATCACAGGAGTTAATGTCAAATTTCCTACAGATACCATATTTGCATCTTTTTCTTAGGTGTTCACACTTAGGCATTTGCCTCCCTGAAATTTCTCTTTAAAATGTTCCCATGAGAAGAACAAGACCCCAAAATGGAACACATTTATCCTGTATTATTTTCTCAGTTTGAATTTATTGAGTTAAAGTCAACTGGATAAACAATACCAAGAATAATTTATCCCTTTAAAGGAAAACCTCACTTTATTTAAAAGGTACAATGTTTCCCAATATCTGTGACACATTAGGAAATCACAATTCAACAGTAACCTCAATATCATGAGTGACATAGAAGCAAGCAGGGCAGATGTTTTAATCACCACAAATTTCTTTTTTTTTTAAAAGCAAAACACAAAAGAATAGAAATGATACAGAATTTCAAAAACATAATACGAAATTAACACTAGTTAATATACTGCATATTGATATCTTAGAAGTACTTGCTCAGGTTACAAGATTTAGGCAGGAAAAAATGATCAAACAATCAAACAATGAAAGCACAAACTGTTCTACAGATTTCTTTGAACTGCTTCTTATCACCAGTTCTTCTTATTGTCCTTGAGATTTGAAAAAAAACCCTACACTTCCATTATATTTACTTTTAATAAGAATTCTTCACTGGGATCATTGTCGTTCCTACTGTATATGCCTCAGAGGGATACCTGGGGACTTGACATATCAGAAGCCTTGAACTCATAAGAACCTGAGATCTGCGAGGAAATGTCCTACACATACATGGGAAAACATTATTTCTAAACTTCCATGCAGCTATTCAAGAAAACAGGGAACAACAGGAGTTTGGTTGTTTTATTTTGTTTTGTTTTTTGAAATCAAGGTGATTTCTGATCAGAATGGATTCACTCTGGAGTTCTAGGGAACTTTGGGGACAACTGTAAGTAATACTTTGTGGTGTCTCTGAGACTGAGTGTGGGATGGAAGCGAAGAAAAGGAAGAATGAGAAAAAGGACCATTTGAGAAGAGGAACAACAGAAGGAAAAGAAGAAAGAGATGTATTTAAATGTTAGAAAGTAAAAGATCACCACCCCCCAGTAATTTCCATAGGGTTTTAAATGAAAACCGGCATTGTCTACAAAGACGAAACCTGAGCTAGTGAGCTTACCAGCTTCCTCTAAATGCTGTTCCCCTACCCTCTGCCAGACACACGCACACACTCCCTGTAAGAGGTCTTGTATTCTCCACTGTTCCAAGTTTTTAAACATTTTCAAAATAATTCTTTAAAAGTATTGAAGTGCAAGAACACTGCAAATTGTAATATCAAGAACTTCCAGGGTTTTGCCTTGTCAGGGGGAATCCAGGTGTGTTTATGCATCCATTTGTCTCCGATTTTGAACCATGAGCTAGCTTCACTACTTAATAAGTCTTTCTTCAGAATGGGCACTTCTACAGTAGTGATATTAAACTAAGAGGTATTCAAGGTGCAATGAGATTGTTTCCATTCAACATACATCAGGGAAAAATGGCTCCCTTGTGATCCAAGGATGGATGATTTCTTTGCTCTCACAAATATTGCTTGTGTAAGTTAACTTTATATAATGGCTTTAACCCAGCATTACTATAACTGACTAAACCTCTTAGGAGACAGATTATAACAAAGAAAATTTAACTGAAATATTGCCTTTTTTTGTACAAAGACTGAACTAAATTGATAGCAGTGATGGTTGTACAACATTGTGAATGCATTGAATGTCTCCAGATTGTATACAGAAAAATGATAAATTTTGTAGTATGTCTATTATACAGATATAAAAATGATTTACCTTATTTTAAAAATACACAGGTGTGCCAGGGATTTAGTTCAGTGGTGTAAGTGCCTGCCTGGCAAGCACAAGGTCATGAGTTCAATCCTAAGTACCAAAAATAAATAAACAAATAAATAGAAATTTTTAAAAATTACACAGGCAAAGTCAAACAGAGTTATGGAAAAAAGGAACCATTGATCAATCAAACTTATATTAGTCAGAACTTTTGATTCTCTGGTCCAAGAAAGGCAACACACATTTGTTAATACAAAAAGAAGAAGAAGGAGGAGAAGGAGAAAAAGATGAAGGAGGAGAAGAAGAGGAGAGGGAGGGGGAGGTAGGGGAAAGGAAGGGAAAGGGGGAAGGGGAATAGGATGAGGAAGAATAAAGTGAAGAAGGTACTATCTCATGTAACTTGAAAGTCGAGTGAGGAATTTTACATTTCAACAAAGTTGAACTCAAATATTCAATGTCATCAAAACTTCTGTATACTGCCCATGGATTCCTCTATATTAATTTCATTCTTAAGCCAGTTTCCCATCCCAAGATGGTGAAGATAGCTACCTAAAGCTCCAGATCATCTAAGAAACCTCCTATCACTTTACCACCTACAACAGAAAAAGAGTAACTCTTGAGTTCCTGCAAGAAGTGCAGCTGAACTCAGCAGGTTTTCAGGGGGGCTCAGATTGGGCCACAGCCTATGCTCCCCAGACCCCTAGATGCTTGGATTCTCTCCTTAGCTGCACACTGGCTGGGTTCAGGCTCCAAAGCACCAGCAAAGACTTTCCCACTACATCTCAATGACCTGATGGGGGCAGCCTAGGGGCCATGATCAGCCCAACCCTCGCCACCTAGGTGAAGTACTGCCAACCTTCCACAACTTGTGGCAGCACCACAAACGACCAGGACACAACTGAACTGCCTTCCGGGGGCCTGACCTCTTGGGACCCTGGAGGAGAACAAGAATGGCCCCTTCCAGGGCCCAGCCCGCTGGGCCCGAGGGACACTGGCGCGTGGGCTTGGAATCAGGGACAAACACCCCCCCACCCCCAGTCAGCAACCTGCTGTTTCGGAGGTCTGGCTAATTTGATAGCAACCAAGGAACATCAAGCAACTATTTGCTAGTATTGTTTTGTAGATTTTGCAGGCCTCTGGTCAGCAACCTGAGCATCTCTTTGGAAGGTGACAGTAGGCAATGTAGCAAGTATGGGGGACTCTCTTCTGTCTTGTCTTCAAGGCCCAATATGGTTCTCTCTGTTTTGCTTTACTCTGATCATTATTATTATTATTAACAAAAAAATCCTTTCAGCAACTAAAAAAAAAAAAAAGAAGAAGAAGAAGAATAGCAGCCTCGTGAACCCACACAGGACTGGGACCTCAATGGCCCAAGAAAGTGGATCTGGAAGCTTGGCCATTGTGGGTAGAGAAACAGTGCAGATCCAAGTTGTGGGGTGATTTCTATGTCCCAGTTGGAGGAGACCACACCTCCTCCCCACAAGGATGAACAAAGTCCTCACCTGTCATAGAAGATGAGGGAGCCCAGGTTGTCACAGGGAAGTGACTCCCTGTCAGATGTCCAATGTGCCCAGTTCCTGTCTCTCAATAACTGAACAGGAAAGGTTGGAGATAAAGCTGAAAGTGAATTTATGCTGAGGCTCTTTGGTGGTTTTATACATAAAAATAGCCATATCTCAGACCACTCTGGGCCAAGAAGAGACCAACCTATAGGGTTACATGTATAGAAGCTGTTATAGCATGTATTTAGATGTCCCCCAGAAAACCCTTATGTGTTTATGTGCCCCAAAATCTTCCTGTGTTCATGTACTCACAGGAGGTGCTGGATCTATGGTGTGTGATACTGGGATTAAGGACATGTGATAACTAAATGGATTTAGCATAGTTCTGGGTATAGATACTAGAAGCCCTGCCCTGGGTGTGACTGACTCCAATCAATAGGCATATAGCCTGGATGGAATGTAAAGGAAGAGAAGAAAGATAAGCTTCACAGCTGCTGCTGCTACTTGCTGCTTGCTGCTGTTGCCTTCTGCCTGAAATGCCATGAACTGTTTCTCCTTTGCTATTCCCCTCTACTATGTTGCCATGCCTTGAAGCCAGCTGGCTATGAACTGAAACCACTATAAACTGAACTGAAATAAAACTTTCCCCTTTTATCTTGTGGGTGTTGTCTCAGCAACTAAAAAAATAAGTAAGAAAGACTGGGATACCAGAAGTGGAGTCGTTGCTGAGACTGTGCCTGACCATGTGGTTTGGAAGCCTTTGGAACTGGCTTGTGAGAAGACTTTGGAGAGGTTAGTGAAAGCAGTCCTGGAATGCTGTGAGCCAAGCTTGATAGAAGATTCTGATCAGAGCTCAGAAGACCAGGATGCTGGGAGAAATGTATCTGGTAAATACCTGGGTTAGCTGATTCCAGTTAGGAACAAGGACTGCCATTGGCTGTTGGACTCCCGACCATGTGTTATACTTTGGCAGAAAATTTCTCTGCATTTTGCTCATGTCCAGAGACCTGCCTGAGACTTAGATTAGAGTTGGTGGACTCATTAACTCTGTGGAAGAAATTTCAAGGCAATCTAATACTGAGGTGGTACCATGGCTACTGCTGAGGGTTTTTAGCCATATTTGTGCTTAGAATTAAGGGCAAACTTCCCAGGAGAATGATTTTAAAAGTTTTGAGTTTGGCCAGAGCAGAAACTCCAAAAAAGTTGCAGACTGCAAAGATGGAGCAGAGAAAAATGTGGTTGCTGAAACAATTGGCATTATAAAGTCAAGCACTTTGGGACTGGACAATAGAAAAAATAGACTGAATACATCAAAAGAACTAGTTGTACTCTACCATTTATAGCCTCAAAATTGCAAAGGTGAAAGACTTTGCATTCAAAAGAGAGCCTTTGTGCACCATCTTCCAGAATGCAGGTGGCTGATAGAATTTGTTCTTTGAGACTGGGCTCGGAGTACTCAGCAGTCCAGGCACTCAATCCCCACAGTCAAGACAGGAGGAAGCTGGGCTACTGCTCCAGCTGGCAGCAGATCTTGGTGTCATCCACATGGTGCTGGGTTTTTTTTTTATACGTATGTAATAGCAAAGTTTTATTAAAGGCAGGAAAATAATCAGGCTCTGCAGAGTAAGTTTGAGCCAAGTAAAAGTAAGAAAAGAAATACACCCTACAGTGTGAGGGTGGGCCTCCATCCAAGAGAATATAGTGACAAAAACTCCATGTAGACTGTCCTTTTTGCATGACTCACTCCTCAAGCTGATGTCAGGCCAAGGCCATCCTATCAAAAACCTGCTCAAATTCTTACAAGAAGTCCACGTGCAGGGCTTTGGGAACTATTCTGTGCACGTGTTACGGGATCTTATCACACCTCCTTTCCCAACCAGTTTTAGCCATGCCTTACTTCCTGTCTCATTTTCCCCTGAGAGACACATATCCCCATATGTGTCTGTGTGGTGCTGAGGGAGTCGAAGTCTCTGAACTCTATCACTTCCTCTAGCTGGAAGGGGCTTTAGACCCTACTTGCTGTGGATTGTGTACTCTCTAACTACTTTGGGGTGTTGTGGCTCACTGACTGAGTTAAAGAGAGAAGCTGTTAGAAGTCAAGGAGAAAAGAATTAGTGACCATTGCGCTGTCTGTTTGATGGGAGAAAGAAGCTTTACTATTAGCCCAAATATGAGGAGCAGGTCAGATTTCCACATTTCTTGTGAAGGACAAAGTATGGCACAGAGAATGGTAGATAGATGAAAGCCTGAGAGCCATAGCCTTAGCTTAGATTACCCACATGAAGAATATAATCTTAGCAAGATTACCCACATGAAGAATATAATTAAAAAAGGGGAGCCTCAATTCAGGTACCTATTTAAGCTGCAGTGAATTAGGATCATTAGTTATTCTACTTATCCACACCAAAGCAATACTGGAGTTTTGCTGTTTTGAAGAGGAGCCTGAGGTCTTCTAGAAGTTTTTAGGAATAACTTTCTTTTTAGTCCTATGAAAATTACAATGATCATTTGCCATATAGGAGTTTTATAGATTATCACTGCAACCTTTGAGGAAGTACCAGAATGGCTCCTCAGGAACTGAGAATGAGGCTAAGGTTCTGAGGGGTTGTAGGGCTGCCCTTCTTGTGTCCCTGTCTTGTGTAGGGCTGCCTTTTGCTGTTCCAAGGTGACTCCGGACATGCCTCTTTGGGATCTCTTGCAATCCATGTCAGTGACCTGCTTGGGAAGATAGAATACCTCAAAAGTTGTAGGATTTCTTTATTGTGTTTCATAGATGATTCCTTATTACTCAGCAAGCTCCATCTTTCCAGATTGCTGCATGGGCATGTAGCACCAAAAAGGTATATTCAAAGTTGTACTAATATTTAACTATATGCCTTTTCCTAATATCAATGCTCAAGTAAGAGCTATGAGTACTGTTCTTTGAGCAAAGGTCCCTGGGGGGAAGGGTTTGGACTTAACGGCCTGTTGTGCACTGACCATGTATAACCTGCCTTTTGATGTCCTCCTTGGACAAAGCTACTTCCATCACTGAACCACACCTCTTCAGGCTCTTGGAGGGGCACGTCACTGATGTCCTACCTGCTTGCATAGGTCTGAGAGATCATGTGTTAACAAGGGTGGCTGACTTCTGGTCCCATAGGCATTAAAGAGGCAGGATTAAGAGTAGTACAAATTGGCAACCCACTTTGGACCCCTTCTGCCTCTTTCTTAGACAGAAGTTTTCTTTCCATAATGAATATATTCTGCTTTTAACCTCCATTGTTCGTAAAATTAATTCTTCAGTTTTAGAGAACATGAACTCATATCAGACATCTAGCATGTTAGAAGTTTCTTTCCCCTATATAATTTGGAGCTCTTCCACTGAGCATGGAGGGGCTCAATGTAGAAGTCTCTTATTCCTTTGGAATGCATTCTTAAGCACTGGAAGATGTTTGACACTTGCATATTGAAAAAGAAATACATAGGAATCAATCTAACAAAGGAAGTAAAAGACCTATACATTGAAAGTTATAATACTCTGAAAAAAGTGAATGAAGAGAACATAAGAAAATGGAAAGATATCCCTTGCTCATGGATAGGAAGAACCAACATAGTGAAAATAGTCATAATCCCAAAATTGTTATACATATTTAATGCAGTCCCAATCAAAATACCATTAGCATACCTCATAGAACTAGAGAAATCATTCTTAAAATCCATTTGAATACATAAGA
The DNA here is from genome assembly GCA_004363535.1 of Dasyprocta punctata. Classification (NCBI taxonomy): domain Eukaryota; kingdom Metazoa; phylum Chordata; class Mammalia; order Rodentia; family Dasyproctidae; genus Dasyprocta; species Dasyprocta punctata. The sequence goes on from RJWM01020290.1 coordinate 8,794, forward strand.
GGCCTAGAATAGCAAAAGCAATTCTGGACAACAAAGGCAAGGCAGATGATATTACAATCCCTTACTTGAAATTATACTACAAAGCTACTATGATAAAATCAGCATGGCACTAGAAAAAAAAAACAGATCTGAGGATCAGTGGAACAGATTAGATGATGCAGACACAGCTACAAACACACTCAGCCAACATGTCTTTGACAAAGGGGCCAAACATGCTCACTGGAAGAAAGATAGCCTCTTTAATAAATGGTGCTAGAAAAATTGGCTCTCTACTTGCCAAAGACTAAAATTAAACCTAGGTCTATCACCATGCACTAAATGAATCAAAGATCAAAATAGATCAAAGATCTAAATATTAAAACAGAAACACTGAATATACTGGAAGAGAAAGTAGGTAGGTATCTTGGAGTCACAGGTATAGGCAGAGTTCATGAATAAAACCCAAACTACATGGGAAATACTTCAAGGAATCAATAACTGGGATTTCATCTCATTAAAAAGCTTTTGCAAATCAAAATAAAACACCAAAAAAGTGAAAAGAAAACCCACAGCCTGGGAAAAAAATTTTAGCCAATTGTCCCTCAGACAAAGGACTTATATCTGGAAGATATAATAAACATAAAAAAACAGACCCCCCCAAATTCAAATATCCAATCCAAAAATGGGTATCTGAGATGAATACACATTTCTCTGATGAAGAAATACAAAGGTAAATTTAAAAGTTCAATATTTTTGGTCATTTGAGAGAGAAAAATTAAAACAATGCTGAGATTCCATCTCACTCCAGAAAGAATGGCTGTTACCAAGAAATCAACCAATAACAAATGCTGCCAGAGCTATGGGAAAAAGGAACCCTTCTCCAGTGTTGATGGGAGTGCAGACTGGTGCAACCACCATGGAAGCCAGTGTGGATATTCCTCACAAAACTAGGATTAGAGGTCCCATTTGACCCATCTATTCCCCTTCTGGGTATCTTCCTGAAAGTATTAAAAACATCATTCCAAAGCAATATATGTGAACCCATGTTTATAGCAGCACAATTTGTAATAGTTAAAATCTTGGAAACAATCCAAATGCCCATCAACCAAGGAATAGATAAAAAAGACATGGTATTTCTATACAACGGACTACTATTCAGCCACAAAGAAGGATAAACCTGAGAGTTTCATAGGTAACTAGATACAACTTTAGACCATACTCATAAATGACATAAATCAGACTTGCACGTGTAAGCATGATATTGTCTCCCTAGTTTGAGAATCTGAAAGAATACATAAGGCCCAAACTGTACAATAGATATTGTGAAATAGGAAGAAACTGTTCATAAGGAAAGAGAAACTGAGAAGGGGGAAAAGAGAAAAAAAGAAAAGGAAAAGGAAAAATAAATAAATAATATATATTAGTTAAGATAGTTATACTACTAATTTCCATTTGTTCATTGAAAAGAAAGGTTTGTGCCTATATTGATTGATCAATTTTTCATATGTGTATCTTATAATCTGAGCACCTACTTTGAAGATAACTACATGCAATGTATTAACCATTGTTCCTCTCCTACTATCTTGTTTTGAGATTTTGTATCATTGTTTTCATTGTTTTTTCCCCTTTAAAATAAATAAATAAATAAAACATATGTCCTTAACTCCTGATTCAATAGAAGGACAGATTATATTTGAAGACATTTTATTACCCAGTAAGCCCCAGATATTAAGAAAAAGTTACAAAAGATAGCTTTTGCTCCAGATAGTTCACTTGATGCTTTAGTAAAACCTGCCCCCTTTTTATACAGTAGAGTACTACTCTGCAATAAAAAAGATAAATGGATGCACCTTGAGACCATACTTTTAAGTGAAATAAATCAGACATATATGTAAATATCAAATTATTTCTCTTGTGTGACAAACTGAAAGAATAGGCAAGGCCCAAAATACATAATAGATATTGGGAAATAGGAAGATATTGGTATTCTATAATTGATACTGGGAAAAAGCCAAGGAGAGAAAGCAAAGAGACAAAAGAAGTTGCCTTTGTTGTGATCTTAAAATAAAAAAAAATTTAAAAAACAGACCCTAAATCTGATTCTTCCAGCTCCAAGAAGTGCTCAATGACTAGGCTCAACTGCTACTACTTAAGAGATAAGGAAAGCCAGACCACCTTGAGAGGGACTGCTTTAGGAGGCCTCCCATGCTGTGCCCTGACTGCAAAGATGGCCACTGGGAGGGAGTCTGCACTCTGAGGGGTAGAGACCCCAGAGCTCAGATTCATGTCCCCAGGTGGTCTAGCAAGCCTAAAGGGCTGCACTGCACTCTGCCTCCTCCCACTGGCCAAACTGTCATCTCCATGGAGGAGACCTCAGTAATCATGACTATAGTGGAAAAGTCCTCTCACTAGACATTGGCACATGTCTCTTTGTCCTTCTCCTACTCTGGCCCACCTTCCAGTCATCACACTTCAATAGAAGGGGTCACCAGGAAAAATAACTCACTTAAACTGTAGCTGGCATAACTTTCTCTTCACTCATTCCTTTTAGTTATGCCTAAAAGCCCAGCTCCCGTCCTGGGGAGAGATTTTTATCCTATCCAAATACTGTAATGTATACCTAGGCTGCCAACTAATCAAAACGATGCTTAGATTTGTTTTACAAATACAGTACATATTGTTTTCTATGTACAATAATTTGAGAGTTTTTCATTAGTCACAAATAATGTGTTAATTGTTATAATCTGGGTCTCATAGGTCATCAAAATTTTGTAGTTACAATTAAAACTAGAGGGACTTATGACAAAATATCAGACTTCATCAGTAAAGGGTCCTGAGAGCCAGAGGGTTACAATTGCTATTCCAGTACCTTAAGAACAATTTCTAGACTTACCTGTCAGCTCTAGTGCTCATATTTTGATTATACATACTGTAATTCAAAAAAAAATTATTCTTGCCTACAGGCTTCCAAACCCCAAGTAATCATACAGATAAAACCAATAACAAGTGTGCTAGATTCCTTTTATGTTCCTTTCACCAGGATCCACCAGGATCCACCAGATCAACCTTGTTGAGAGAGGGTTATATGATACATATTAAGGCTTTAACGACCATTACTCAGAGGGTCTTACATGACACTGCAGATAATCTTTCTCTCCTAAATAAAAACAGTAAAATTAATAAGACAAGCTGTTCTCCAAAATCTTTTTATTAAAACTCACATGACGTGTTGCAGGGGTTGGGGGGAGATAGCCAGACCCCTTCTTGAGTAGAAGGCACTGTATTTATGCACTGGTTCTCAGGAGAGAAGGAAATACAGAGTGCTATGCTAGTGCACTTGCAGAGAGTCAAGCATAGCCGTGTTCCATATGTCTGTGCACTTTGATTTACTTAGCTGTGTATACAGGGTATGCAAAGGACAAATGAGTCCTGCTATAACACCAGGTCTTATGAGATGTTAAAGAGGTTGCCAATGTATGACAAAAGTAGTTAATAAGCTAGCCAATTTTTTTCTTTTTTAAATTTTTTTCTTTTTTAAAAATTACTTTTATTGGTACATTTGAGATACACGAAATGATGACATGCATCATAGGGAATTCGTCCCCATACATAACATATCTTGACTCTTCTTGTTTCCACAATCCCATCCCCTACCTTCAACCCCTCTTCCCTTCCTTATTTATAAAAGCTTTGCTACCATTTTTTCTTTCTGTTCTTTTTTTCTTTTCCCTTCTTTCCTTCCTCCCTGCCCCTTCCCTTGTTCCCTTTCCCATTTGAACATTATCTTCGTATTTCCCAATATCTACTACACATTTTGGGCTTTATGCTTTTAGTTTCTCACACAAGAGAAATAATTTGATATTTACACATATGTGTCTGATTTATTTCACTTAAGAGTATGGTCTTAAGGTGCATCCATTTATCCTTCTTTATTACAGAGTATTACTCCATTGTATTTAAAAAAACACATCATCTTTTGCCATTCATCAGTTGATGGTCATTTGGGCTGAGTGAACTAACAAATTTTTGTACATTTTACGTTAAAATTCCTAGAAATATTGTCTTCTAAAAATATGAGCATTTTATCCCGCTGGGTTGGAGGAGAAGGGAAGAGTTCTAGACTAAAATATTCATGTTTTCAAGACACTTTCAAATTATAACTACTATTACATATCTGCAGTTTATTCAAGACTGCTGTATATATCATGGACAAGTTGAATCTCAACTTGAAAAATCTAGTCTTTTCTAGATGTTTAGAAGTCTCCAATGCATGTTAAATCTAGATATCACTTTGCAATATCTGTAATGTAACATAACTTTGTAAAAATCTTTTTACTAAAATTCATATGAAACATTATCTTTTGGGAATGGAATTTAAAACAATTTTTTAAAAAAGAATAAAACCATGGGACTGGGGGTTTAGCACAGCAGCACAAGTCCCTGCTTGGCAAACACGAGGCTGTGAGTTTGATTCCCGGTACCAAAAAAAAAAAAAAATTTAAAAATAAAACAAAAAATAAAAATAAAAGAGAATAAAGCCAATCAAAACAAATCAGTGAAAGTGATATAGGATTTCAAAACAGGATAACAGGAAATCAACAGTGGTTACCATAATGCCTCTTATCTTCAAAATTGCTGCCCATACCATCAGACATAATAAAATCAAACAAAACAGAACAGAATAAAACCAATGAAAGCAGAACATCAAAGAAAACAAAACAATAAAATGGAACAAAGCAAAACAGTGAGAATAATATTGAATTTCAAAAACAAGACAAAAGGAAATTCCCCATAGTTGCTATGTTGCATATTGTTAGCCTCTCAATAGATGCTCAGACTACCAGCTCTAGGCCTGCAAAGTCAATCAAACAACGCAAGTGTTATTTTTGTACCTCAGTTACTAACAACTCAGCCTGTGTTTCTCTGAATCAATCAGTTTCTTACAAAGGGTGGGGGTAGTGGCAGTGTTCTTATCTCCCAGCCTGTGCATTTGGCTTCTGTTTCTCCTCCTGGGACACGCATGGCTTCCACCAGCTCATGGGAAGGGTGAATTGCTGGAATGCAATTGTTAAACCACCTCTGTGGCCAACATACTACTGATTTGGAGGAGGTGGGAGGAAAGCAGTTGCAAAAGAGTATGATAGTGCATTTATAATCAGACATTTATTTTATTTTATTTTATTTTATTTTATTTTATTTTACAGATAATAAAGCCCAACAAAACAAAACAGAATAAATCCAATCAAAACAAAGCAGTGAAGTTGGTACAGAACTTCAAAGCATGATAATAGATAGGAAAACAACCATGGTTACCATAGTATATCTTGCTATCTTCACAATAGTTGTCCATTCCATCAGATATAACAAAATCAAACCAAAACAAAACAGAATAAAACCAATCAAAACAGAATATTGAATAGAGCAAAAAAATTAATTGGAACAAAACAAAACAGTGAGAACAATTTTGAACTTTAAAAACAAGATAGAAGGAAATCTCCCGTATTTGCTATATTGCATACTGTTACCCTCCCTATAGGGACACCCTAGGCCTGCTAAGTCAACCAAGCAATGTAAACATTCAGTTGCTTTTTGTACCTCAGTTGCTATCAACTCAGCCTTACCTTCAAACCAGTTGGTTGCTTATGGGATGGGGTAAGGGGGGAATGGGTGATTCTCAGCCTATGCGCCAGTAGGCTCACGGGAGGCACTGACTTTTCTCTTCCTTGGCCCTACACCGCTTGTGTGGCTTACCAGAAAGGCTAGCCAGTTGGCTTGTTGGTCGGCTCCTCCCAGTCCCAGCATGGACGACTCTCAGAAGCCACTATCTGACTTTTCCTGGGCCCCGCTTGTGCAGCTTACCAGAAAGCCTGGTTAGTTGGCTTGTTCTATACTCAGACATTTTTAGACTTCATTTTTCTGTATGTTTTGTGACTTTTGTTTTCAGATGTGGATAGTGTGTATAATGGAAAAATAAGTACAAATTTTTGCAACATCTAGTCCTTAGATATTAATGAAGTTGAAAGTGACAAAGTAGTTAATAAAGTCAGCACATTTTGTATGCTTAGTGTTGAAATTCACAGAAAAGCTTGTGTTCTGTAAATGAATTCAGGATTCAACCATTACATATGCCTGTGCTTGTCCACCGGGTTGAAGGCAAAGAGAAGGAAGTGGGGAGGAACTGGTTCAAGGTCCAAAATGGTCATATTTAGAAGATACCTCAGGTTATAACCATTGCTACATGTGCAATTTTATTTATCTGTGCTGCATGACAGCAGATATGTTCTTATATTAAAAAATCTGGTTGTAGCTATGTAGAAGTGCTTGATATATTTAAAAGTAGAAGTAGTAGAGTGACATTTTCTATAAACAGCTTTTAAAAACTGGTACTCCACTTGGAAATAGAATATTTAAACCACTTTGGAACTAATGTCCATACTTGTTCATTCGGTTAAGGGAGGTGGGAGGAAAGAAATTGCAAAAGGTGTTTTAAATGTATGGTAGAAAATTTTGGCTTATTCATTGTTCTTATGTTATATGAATTCTATTTAATTTTACTATACTGCATATATATCTTATGTATATTGGACCTATAAGTCCTGGTTTTATAATACATAGTCTCAATATTAAAGAAATTGCCAATATATGGCAAAAGTAGAGATCATAAACTAACATTTTGTATACTTTGTGTTAAAATTCATAGAAAGGATGTCTTTTGAAAAAGACTTTTGGAAATGTAATTGCAATATCATATCTGAGTAACACGTGTGCCTATATCAGATGTGTCAAGGAGAGAAGAAATGAAGGATTCTAGGCCAGAATGCTCCTACTTAGAAGATACTTTCATATATAACTACTATTACCTACGTGTAGTTTACTCAACACTACTGTGTGTATAGTGGACAAATTTCAGTCCATATTTGAAACATGTAGTCTTTCTAGGATGTTAAAAGTAGGAGGATAAACAACACATTTTGTAGGTACTCTTCTGTTAAAATTAATAATAAAATACTGCCTTCAGGAAATGGAATGATCAAACCACTTCCCTGAGCAGTACACATATTTGTGCTAGCTCAGAGAAGGAGGAAAAAAAATGCAAAAAGAGCTTTCAATCAATGTGGCTTTGATTGGTCATGATTAACCATTGTCCCTTATATTTATGCATTTTGTTTTACTTTCCTGTGTATATATTTGCATATAAAGGACAAAAGAGTCCTAATTTACATCTAGTCTTTCTAGATGTTAAAGAGTTTGCCAGTGCAAGATAGAATTAGAATTAGTAAACTAACATGTTGAGTACACTTTGTATTAAAATACATAAGAAAGACCATTCTTAAAATCACATAGGGAGTGCAATTCTTAAAGTCCCCTGCATATATCTGTGCTCTGTTTCAAAAAAGATGGAAAGTAAGAAGAGATCTAGGCCAGAGTGTTCCTATTTAGTGACACTTTAAAATTGCTTCTGTTAACTATATGTGTGTAATTTACTCAATGCCTCTACACACATGGGAAGTTTAAGTTCTTTTGGAAACATCTAGTCTTCCTAGATGTTTAAAACTCATACATGGCCAGGCACAGCAGCACATACCTCTAATCCTAGCACTAGGGAAGCTGAAGCAGGAGGATCACTGTGAGTATAAAGCCAGCCTGGGCTACATAGTGAGTTCAAGTCCAGTCTAAACTACACTGTGAGAAGAAAAGTCAGCACCTCCTGAGAACTGGTCATGCTGGGACTGGGAGGAGCATACCAGCAAATCAACTAGCCAGCCTTTCTGGCAAGCTGTGCAAGCCATGTGGGCTCCAGGAAGAAAAAGTTAGCCAGCATTTCCCATGAGCCTACCAGTGGATGGGCTGAGAATCACCACCTCCCTTCCCTATAAGCAACCAGCTGGTGCGAAGGTCAGGCTGAGTTGATAGCAACTGAGGTACAAACAACAACTGAATGCTCGCATGGTTTGGTTGACTTTGCAGGCCTGGGGCCAGCAGTCTGAGCATGTATTGGGAGGATAACAGTATACAATATAGCAAATATGGTGGACTTCCTTCTACCTTGTTTTTGAAATACAATACTGTTCTCAGTGTTTTGTTTTGTTTCGATTTTTTCACTTTATTCAATGTTCTGCTTTAATTGGTTTTATTCTGTTTTGTTTTGTTTAGTTTTGCTGTATCTGATGGAATGGACAACTATTGTGAAGATGGCAAGATATACTATGGTAGCCATTGTTGTTTTCCCATTATCCTGCTTCAAAATTCTGTACTAATTTCACTGCTTTGTTTTGATTGAATTTATTCTGTTTTGTTTTGTTGGGTTTTATTATTAAATTTGTTAAATTTAAAAATTTTTTTAAAATAAACATCAAGTTTTCCCAGAAAAAAAATAAATAAACTACACAATGAGACCCTGCCTCAAAAAAAAAGCCTGCACACATAAAGGTCAAGGCTAAATTAACAGCCTTTAAGTATTTCTTGTTCTTCACAGAAATGGTTGCATTTTGGGAATGGAACTGTCAAGCTTGATGTCTTGGAGACTAGGCAGTACATGAGGTTGGGGAGGGGAGAATGCAGAGAGGGAAGTTGAGTGAGTTCAGATTGCCTTGTCATTTTTCTATACATACATTTTAGTTAATAACACTGGATGTTAAAGGACAAGTCTTAATGCCCAAATTATGTTAGAAATAGTGACATAGGAACCAGCAGCAGCCATGCATCCTGAGAAGATAACCAAGAAGAAAATAACCCCTTCTTTTGAGCCAGTGGCAGCTGTGGGCGAGGCCAACCCCTTACTGTGAGCCAGCTGGTGCACAGACTGGGAAACAAGCCTTCCCCCCATAAGCAACTGGCTGATTTGGAGAAACACAAGCTGAGATGATAGCTACTGAAGTTTAAAAAAAAAAACAGGTTATGCCTTACTGACTTTGCAGGTGTAAATCTGGTAGTCTGAGCATCTATTTAGAGGGTAACAATATGCAATATAGCAACTATGTGAGATTTCCTTCTGAAAGTAGTAGCCATTGTTAATTCCCTATTATCTTGTTTTAAGTTCCTGTATCATTTTCATTGTATTGTTTTGTTTTGTTTGATTTTATTCTCTTTAAAATAAAAAATAAGAAGAAGTAGTGTCATAATCTTTATATACATGTCCCTTTGTTAGTTTTTAGGAAGAACTGTCTTCTGGAAATGACCTTTGTTAAATCCACCTCTTGGAGATATATGTGATCCTGAACTTAGTCACCAATATGGTGAAGAGGAAAAAGGGCAGGTGAGGGAGGTGAGGGCTCTTTGCTAGCCCCTCCATATCTACAAGATGATTTTAGATTATAACCATAGCCTATGTGTGCATTTTTGGTAAAGTACTTGGGCCTGTTTTGCACAAAGTTCATATTCTATTTGCACAGCATCTAAGCTTTATAAATGTCCTAAAGTGACAATGTATGGTAAAAACCAGAGCTGTTGAGTAGCCAATCAATAAATATCTTTTTGTTATAATCAATGAAAAGGTGTATCTTGGACTTGAATTTTTCACCATCTTTGGACAGTTTGTACCAAGACTTGTCATTAGCCTGGAAGCAGAAGGGCAAAAGTAAGCATACAAGGAGAGATGAGTGCAGTGTGTTCAGATTTACATTTTGGTGACAGTATGGTGTGTGTGTGTGTGTGTGTGTGCATATGTATGTGTGTACATGTGTGTTTCCACCTATATTACTAATTCAGTGCCTACATACCTTCTTTATAGTAGAGATCTAATAGCTCTTTGGCACATGCTTGGTGTACTCTGCTGCTTTATGTCTCATTTTAAATTGAGCATTAAGAGAATGCAGAACTTTGATTCTAACTATGCCAATACTTTTATCTAGTGGTCTGTTGTCATTTTATCTTCAGTTAAATTTTTGTTCCCAAGAAAGCCAGGATTATAATAATTTCTCTAACAGATTGAGTTAGTGTAGTATACTCTTGGTTATCAAAAACACTCTTGTAGAATCACAGCAGACTTCTCTACACCAACCATCAAGTCAAGAAGAACTTGGAGTGAAGTGTTTCAAATACTGAAATAAAACAACTTCCTACCTGATTGATGTACCCTGCGAAACTATCTTTCAAAATTAATGGAGAAATAAGATGCTTGTCTTGTAAAGAACAACTGGAGGAATACATGATCAACAAAAAGCCCTACAAAGAGTGCTGAAGGATATTCTAGAGAGATAAAGATGACCACAGTTCCACGAACAGCAGCAGAGGGGGATCAGTGAGAGGGGCAGGCAACTGAATGGAGGGGGAAAGTGAAGGACCAACAGCAGGAGGACAACATGGTAGAGATGAGCCAGTGCATGTGGATCATAACCATTAATGTAGATGGCCTCAACTCACCAATAAAAAGAAACACAGGCAGAGTGGATCACAAGACAGGACCCGTCAATATGCTGTATACAAGAAATACATTTGACTCAAAAGAAGATTCATGGACTGAAGGTCAGAGGACACAAGACAATGCTCCATGTGATGGGGACCCAGAAAAAGCAGGGGAAGCATGCCCATCAACCACAGAATGGATAGGACATATATGGTATTTTTATACAATGGAAAGCTACTCAGCTACAAAGGATATAACCTCAAGGTTCTTGTAGATAAACAGATGCAACTTGAGATCATGCTATAGAGTGAAATGGTTTGGACTCACATGGGTGAACATCATGTTGGCTCCCTACTATAAAAAACTAAAGGAGTTAGTGGGATCAAAAATGTACAATAGATACTGTGAAGGTGAAAGTGGAGAAAATATCTAAAAAGGAAAGATGGTAGCCATTGCTAATTTCCTATTACCTTGTTTTGAAGTCCTAAATCACTTTCACTGTTCTGTTTTGATTGGTTTTATTCTGTTCTGTTTTGTTTCATTTTATTATGCCTTATGATATGGGCAGCTACTTTGAAGATAACATGAGGCATTATGGTAGCCATTGTTGATTTCCTTTTATCTTGTTTTGAAGTCCTGTACTGCTCTCATTGTTTTGTTTTGATTGGCTTTATTCTGTTTGATTTTGTTTGGTTTTATTCTCTTTAAAATAAAATTTAAGAAGTACTCTTGTAGACTTTTAACTGGTGAATATTCATGGTGTGTGGAAAAGCATGACACACACTGTACAATCTCAGTCACACACATGGCATGTTGTATATGTATACAAGAGACCTAAAGTGACACATCCAACTAATCTGCTTGTGACTGAAGATGACTTTGTTCTTCACTTCTTGTGTTTTTATTTCCTGTTTGCACATATTAACTTTTTAATCCCAGCACTCGGGAGGCTGAGGTAGGAGGAGCGTTGTGAGTTCCAGGCCAGCTTGGGCTACAACGCGAGCGCAAGGCCGGCCTGAGCTACACAGTGCGACCCTGCCTCGAAAAACCAGGGCTGGGAGTTTGGCTCAGCAGCTTACGCGCCTGTCAGGCAGGCGCGAGGTTGTGAGGTCAATCCCCGGTGCCGAAAAAAAAAAAAAAAACTTTTTAAAAATAAAGATATTTTTTAAGACTCGAAAAAAAGAAAGAATGAAAAAAGATAACTGTCTTCCAGTAGTTATAGTAAAAATCCTGAAGCTCATTTCACTGGCTTGGCTTTGATTAGATCACTTTCTGAGCCAGTGCCCAAGACTGGGGGATGGAGGGTTCTGGTTACCCAGACTTGAGAGGTGTCCTCACCTTTGGAGCATAAGAAGAGTATCAGCCCCACCTAACTGACATGGACTGAGTGTAAGATACAGAGTAGAGACTGGGCATTTTTGGCCAAAAAAATGAAAGCCTGAAAACCAGAGTAAATATTTAGAAACTAAACAGAGATAATATCTCATTAAGGTGGGATGTTTGCGTGCTTACTATCTAGTGTTTTGATCACTTACCTTTTTATAGATTTCACCCTCTCTCTTTTAAAAAAAAAGGAAAAAAAGTAGAAGTAATACAGAATTTCAAAAAAAAGTAAGAAATCAATACTAGTCAATATATTACATATTGTTATCTTAGAAGTAGTTGTTCAAGTTATGAAATCTAGGCATAAAAAATCAGACAATCAAACAATGACAACACAAACTATTCTTTCTAATGAACTAACAGAGAATTAGCAGTATAGTTATCTATCTTGCGTACTTATACATACATAGAGTTATATGTGTATATCTACAAACATATAATCTTTTCCTTTCTTCAATTTCTCCTTTCTCTTATCCCAGCTGTTCTTTAATTTTGAGCACTTTCTTTCCCTTTCCTTATTACAGTATCTATTTTACATTTTGAATCTTATTACTCTTCCAGTTTTTTAAAAATTGTTGTTTATTTTTTACACTAGGGAGACAATATTATATTTACAAATGTGAGTCTGATTTATTTCACTTATGAGTATAGTCTTGAGTTGCCTCCATTTACCTATAAAAGCCTCAAGAACATCCTTTTTATAGCTGAGCAATAGTCCATTGTATAAAAATGCCACATCTTTTTCATCCATTCTGCGGCTGATGGGCATTTTGGTTGTTTCCCAGATTTAACTATTACAAATTGTGCTGCTATCAACATGGGTGTACATACATTGCTGTGATATGACACTTTCAATTTTTCTCAGAAAAATACCCAGAAGGGGAATAGCTGGATTGAAGGGGATTTCCAATCCTAGTTTTTGGAGGAATCTCCATACTGATTTCCACAATGGTCTCACCAGTCTACAATCCCACAAACAGTGGAGAAAGATTCCTTTTTCCCCTCAGCCCCACCAACATTTGTTACCAGTTGATTTCTTGATGGCAGCCATTCTCTCTGCAGTGAGATGGAATCTTGATGTTGTTTTAATTTGCATCTCTCGAATGACCAGCAATGTTGAGCACTTCTTTCCATACTTATTTGCACTTGTATTTCTTCATCTAGGAAGTATGTGTTCATCTCAGATGCCCATTTTTGGACTGGGTCTTTGAATTCGGGGGGCCTGATGTTTTTCAATTCTTTATATGTTCTGGAGATAAGTCCTTTGTCTGAGGGACAGTTGCTAGAATTCTTTCCCACTCTGTGGGCTTTCTTCTCATTTTATTGGTGATTTCTTTTGAAGTGCTATCTCTCTTTTTTGCAGCTAAGATTGTTGAAAGTGTAATGTACCATTGGAGTTTTCATTTAGAATTGATAAAAAAAATTTAGAGTGATAAAAAAATCTCCATTCTCTTTCTCCTTCTCCTATCCCCAGCTATTTCCATAAGTGAAAAAGAAAGTCAGTTTTCGCTGTTCAGAATTACATCATTACATTGCATTTTCTTGTTGCCTCCCATCTACCTTCAAGGAATGCTATCAAATCAAGTATACAGTCTTAATTCTTAGATTTTTGGAGGTACTAAACACCACATGACAATAACACAAGATAGCTAATGTTTTCCTGGCTCACTTGACCTTACCCTTGGATTATTACTAAATGTCCATGCATGCAGGCACACACATACGTGCATGTTCACGTTTTTTAATGTCTGGCCCTGATCATAAAGCACACAGATGTCAAAGAAATAGTAACCATGAAGGTAACAGAGTTATCATCCAAATCCTCCTTACCACTCCAAATTACTTTATTTCTCCACTTTACAAAACTATATAGCTAACAAAGATATGACCTGAATCCTCCTTACTACCCCAAATATTCCCTGTCTTCTTCACAAAACTATCTGGAATTATAATCTATATGGTTTAAACTTCCAAGCAGAAAACTCTATGTGTACATAGCACATCACCTTTGCCATCATGTCAAAATTGTGGATCTTGTCATTGTTGTTCCATTAAGCCAAGCAATAGTCAAACAACGGAAGGCTGATTCCTGAGAATCATGTGTGAAATACATAAATATAGAGTGGGATATATTTCCAAAGTAAAATACACCATGGCTTGCCTTTTTTCATTAACTGCAAGTCCAAGGAAAATTTCACCTCACTTCACCTTGAAAATCAGAAAAGAGCATTGAGTTTCAGGATTATATAACAATAGTGGCTAATTTTAGTAAGGCCAGAATCATCAGGAAGGGGCAGTCATTATGAGGGCACTGGATTAAGGTATAAATTTCCATGTGATCTCACAGTCACCAGAAAGATTTTTACAATGAGAATCAGGGAAAAGAGAAAAGGGAGGCAGTTAACAAGAGATATTAAGGTATATTTGTGGGTCAATTTAAGAATGAAGACAACTGAAGCCAAATAAGCAGGCATCGCCAATAGCCTTTTTGAGAAAAAAGATAATTGAAAGATAGCTAAGGAGTGTTGCTCAGTTGGCCTCCAACCTCTAGGTTCAAGTGATCCTCCTGCCTCAGCCTTTCAAGTAACTAGACTACCTGTATATACTGCAATGCTGGGCCCAACTTTTTAATCTTAAAATTGACTACAGGAAAATTCAGAAACCAAAATAAATTGCTAATAACTTATTTAAACCAAGAGTCTTTCTCTTATCATTACCCTGACCTTGAAAATCTTTTCATTAAGTCTTTGACTGCTGGGCTCTAAAGTTCTTAATCAAGAAATGTAGCTTGAAATCCCACGAGACAAATTTTGATATTCACTGTTCATAGTGCATAAGACCTAAATAATAATCAGAGTCTGTTGATTATATAGCCAAAGTGTTGTAGTCAGGGATTTAAAGGAGAACAATTACACGCAGGACATATAATTTATAGTATTATTTATAATGGTCACCCAAGGAGTTGAATACAAAGAAAGTGCTAGAAATCTGTCCACACACTAAAGACCTAGAAAACCCAGCCAAGGGCCTGGATCCCACAGCAATAACCTGCATCAGTTCAGCTGAAGACCTAGAGCCCACGGCAATGCCTCCCATGAGGCCAGCTGGAAGCCTGGAATATGCAACAATGACCCATGCAAGTCTATTTCATTGATCTGCATTGGGAAGGCCCAAAGGTCAGCAGTGAAAGCCTGAAAGTCTGTGCCAGCAGGATGAAGAATCTATGCCAGTAGGCTGAGGGTTCTGCACTGGAGCCAGGGAACAATGCTCAAAGTAAGAACCAGAGCTCTCCTGAAAATCACCACAGCCACCCTCAGCAACAGTGAGGTCCCAAGATCCTCCAGCGTTGAGAACAGCCAAATTCATATCAGGAAGCCAGCATGGCAAACTTCTCCTGGAGATTGAACAGCACACTTCTTCCTCTGGAGCCAGGAAGTGATGCTCAACATAAGGACCAGAGCTCCCCCAAAGTGAACCATAGCTATTCTCAGTGACAAAGTCCTGAGCTCCTCTGATGATAACAGCTGAGTACATATCAGAAAAGCCAGCATGACAAGCTTCTCTAGGAGAACCAACTGCTCCAAACAGCAACAACACTTAGGAGAACCCCCAATGCTACTCTTCCTCTCCAGGTCTCCTTTTTATGCAGGCAACTTTCCTTACGTGGACCTCTACACTCAGCACCATGCTGACTCAGTTCAGCTGTTGTTTAAGTTGACCAGCAGTTTTAATCCACCACAGAAAGTAAGATATTCATTTACTAAAAAATGTTTGAGGACGCTGAACACCCAACTGTTTTGGGCTGATCATTTATAAATCCTTTCCAAAAGACTTGTATTAGTATTAGCATTAATTCCCTGTATAAACTCAACCTATTCAAGCCCAAAATACCCTTTCAGTGGTTCCATTTTTCCTATTCTTGAAATGGGGACAATCATGCTTGCCAACTCCTTCACAAGGACACTGGGTGAGGATTAATGAGTGAATGCTGGGGAAGCATGTTTTGGCCTTAAATGAATGTTGCTACATAAATGCAAATCACTGCATTACAGCTGGGCTTACATGTAAAAATGCAATGACTTTTAGATCCTAGATAATTTCGCAGCACAGAGAAGTAATTCTAACTTGAACACAGCTTCCTCAATCTTCTGTCCAAGAGAAAAAGCAATCAGTGTGAGAGGAAAGCAGAAATGGTAGAGTTATTCCAAGTGTTTTTGCCCCAGACCTTTTTTTCCAAACTAATAATTGCTGGGTGGTTACACTATGCTCTCTCCTCAGCTTCTGACTAAGTTGTCCCTCCAATATCTCCTGTGCTACTAGCCCAAGAGAGCTTCTTTTCTCTTCTGTCCTGTGAAGATGCAGCAACAAAGGGCCATCTTCGAAGCAGAAAGCCCCAGTAGACACCAAATCAGCTATTACCTTGATCTTATGCTTCATAGCCTCTAGAACTGTGAGAAATAAATTTCTGTGGTTTGCAAATTACCCAATCTATGGTTTTTTTGTTACAGAAGCCCAACAAAGTAAGACACACTCTCTTTTTTAATTGATTACTCTGAAACATAGCTGGGTGAATTTAAGGCAATGATCAAAAAGAAGATTAGGCCCCTGCACTCCAGAGGCTCTGAACTCCTCACAGGCAGATTCAAGGTCCTGGTGGTGCCACACTCTGGGGTGTGCTCCAACTAGCCCCTGGGTCCCAGAGATTCTGACTCTCACCCAGTAAGGCAGAAGTTTCAGCAACACACTCCGGGAGTGAGTCCTCACTAGCTGCACAGAGGATCGAGCTCTGCCCAGCCCAGCGTCCCAGCACAGTCCATCAGGGGAATGCCTTGCCAGCCTCACAGAACATAGAGGTACCAAGCCCAGCCCAGCCCAGAGCTCCAGAGCTGCTCATCAGGGAGCAGCCAGCATAGTGGCAGAGAGAATTTGAGCTCTGCCCATTAGAACACAAGGCACGAGCTCCATTGTTCAGGGGTGTGGCAGTGTGGCAGGTCCTAGAGGTTGCAAACTCCACCCAGCCAGGAGCAAAGACTGGGCTATACGCTGGGGGTACGCCAGGGCTTGCCCCACACTCCAGAGGCTTTGAACTCCTCACAGACAGACTCAAGGTCCTGGTGGTACCACATTCTGGGGTGCACTCCACTTAGCCACCTGGGTCCTGGAGATTCCAAACTCTACTCAGCCAGGGTGAAGGTCCAGCGACACACCCCAGGGGTGTGTCTCTGCTAGTCACCTGGGTTGCAGATGTTCTGAACACTACTCAGCCAGGTTCTGGGCCCTAGCAACAAGCTCCAGGAGTGTGATCCTGCTAGCTACAGGGGGGATACAAACTTTTCCCAGACCAGTGTCCCAGATCAACCCAACAAAGTACATCAGGGGAACACACAGCCAGCCTCACAGACCACAGAACACAAGGGTCCAGAGCCATAATCTGGGGATGTGCATGGCTAACTACGGGGATGTTGGAGGATTGAAGCTCTACCCAGCACAGTGTTCCACTGCAATCCATCAGGATTGCCCAGCCACAAAGGACCCACCAGAAAATGACAAAACGAAAGAGCAAGTGGCAGTGTCAATTCCCCAGTCCACTGAGAACAAACCCAAGAGACACCGAAATGGAAGACACTGGGAGTCACACAACGAAGCTTTCTGAAATGATAGCAAATGAAGTAAAGAAACAACTCCATGAAGCTATAGAGAAACTAAATCAGAAATAATCTCTCAGCTAAAAAAATGAAATGACAAACATTATGAAAGAAATATTGTGTGTATCTAAAGAAAAGCAAGATAAAAAAATAGAAGAACATAAGAAAATGATGGAAACTTTGAATGAACAATATAAGACACAAATAGAATGCATGAAACAGATTCAAAGAGAAATCCAGGAAATGAAAAATTCCATTGAAAGGTGGCAAAACTGCTAGAATGAAGCTGAAGATAGAATATCAGACCTGGAAGACAGCATGAAAGCTTATGATCACAAGAGAAAAGATATCTTAAAAATAACAAGGAACCAGAAAACAACAATTCAACAGCTGCAAGACGATGCCAAGAGAAATAACATAAGATTAATGGGCATAAATGAAAAAGCAGGGGTCAATACTAACTACCTGAGAAGACTATTTGCAGAAATAATAACAGAAAATTTTCCAAACATGGGAAGACAATCTGAAATACAGGTAAGTGAGGCACACAGAGCCCCAATTAACCATAACCAAAATAAATCTTCACCCAGGCATATAATAATTAGGGTATCAGAAATATAGCACAAGAACAAAATACTAAAAGCTGTCAGAGAAAAGAAACAGATCACCTATGAAGGAAAGCCTATCAGAATCACGGCAGACTTCTCAACACAAACCATCAAGTCAAGAAGAGCTTGGAGTGAAGTATTTCAAATCCTGAAAGAAAACAACTTTCAACTCAGATTGATGTACCCTGCAAAACTATCCTTAAAAATTGATGGAGAAATAAGATACTTCCATGACAAAGAACAATGAAGAAATTTATGGCCACCAAACCAACACTACAAAGAGTACCAAAAGACACTCTAGAAAGAGACAAAGATAACTAAAATACCAAGAAGAACAGTAAAAGCAAACCACTAAGCAGGGCAAATAATTAAACAGAAAATGTAGAAAATCAACAACAGAAAGATAACATGACAGTGATAAGTCAGTACATATCAGTTATATCAATCAATGTAAATGGTCTCAAATCACCAATAAAAAGAAGCAGACTGGCAGAGTGGGTTAAGAAACAAAACCCAACAATACGCTGTGTGCAAGAAACATATTTCACTCAAAAGGAAATTCACACACTAAAAATCAAAGGCTAGAAAACAATACTCCATGTAAGAGGAACCCAGAAACAAGCAGGAGTACCTATTAAGTGTGCAGACAATGTGAACTTCAAACTGAAAATGATCAAAAGAGATAAAGAAGGTCACGACATACCTGTTAGGGGAAAACTTCAAAAGGAAGAGGTTACAATCATAAACATATGTGCACCAAATATGGGAGCACCCAACTATCTAAGACAAATCTTAATAGACATGAAAATCCAAATAAATAATAATACAGTTATAACGGGGGATCTTAGCACTCCACTGTCACAAAGATACACATCAACCAAACAAAAAATCAGCAAAGAAATAACAGAACTGAATCAAACTTCTGAACAAACGGATCTAGTAGACGTGTACCAAGTGCTCCACCCAACAACATCAGAATACACATTCTTCTCAGCTACACATGGGTCATTCTCTAAAATAGATCATATACTGGTCCACAAAACATGCTTAAGTAATTATGCAAGGGAACTGAAATAATTCCATGCATAGTATCTGACCACAGCACAATAAAATTGGATATGAATAACAAAAAACCCCAAAAGAACCCAATAAACACATGGAAATTAAATAATACTCTCCTAAATTAATGCAATAAGGAAAGAAAAGGGTGAAATCACCACAGACCCTGAGGAAATACAGATGATCATCAATACCTGCTTTGAAAACCTTTACTTTTACAGGTTTGATAGCACAGAAAAAATGGACAGATTCCTAGAACCCTATGAATTTCCAAAGCTGGATCAAGAAGATGTAAAACTGCTAAACAAACCAATTTCAATTAATGAAATTGAAAATGTAATTAAAACCTTACCAACAAGGAAAAGCCCAGGTCCTGATGGATTCACTGCTGAATTCCACAAGAAATTTAGAGATGACTTAATGCCAATACTCCTCAAACTCTTCAATGAAATTGAAAGTGAAGTAAGTCTCCCTAACTCATTCCTAGAAGCAAGTATTGCCCTAATGCCAAAACCAGAGAAAGATCCAACCAAAAAAGATTACAGACCAATCCCCCTCATAAACATAGATGCAAAAATCCTCAATAAAATACTGGCAAATAGAATACAGCAAGTTATCAGGAAGACTATACACCATGATCAAGTGGGATTCATCCCAGGAATGCAGGGATGGTTCAACATACGCAAATCAATAAATGTAATACACCATATCAACAAGGTCACGAACAAGAACCACATGATCATCTCAATAGATGCAGAAAAAGCTTTTGACAAAATCCAACACTCATTCATGATAAAAACCCTACAGAAAATCGGAATAGATGGTCTCTACCTCAACCTGATAAAAGTCATATATCATAAATCAACAGCCAACATCTTACTAAATGGAGAAAAACTGAAAACTTTCAACCTAAAATCAGGAACAAGGCAAGGATGTCCATTATCACCACTGCTATCCAATAAAGTTCTGGAAATATTAGGCAGAGCAATTAGACAAATGAAAGAAATAAAGGGAATAAGGATAGGAAAGAAAGAAGTAAAATTATCATTATTTGCAGATGATATGATACTCTACATAGAAGACCCCCAAAAATGCATTGAAAGACTTCTAGATGTAATAACCCAATTCAGTATTGTTGCTGGATACAAGGTCAACACTCAACTATCAATAGCTTTCTTGTACACAAACAACAAACTCACTGAGAGAGAAATAAGGGAAACCACACCCTTCACTATAGCATGCAAAAAAATGAAATACTTAGGACTCAATCTAACAAAGGAAGTAAAAGATCTATACAGTGAAAATCACAGTACTCTGAAAAAGGAAAATGAAGAGGATTTCAGAAAATGGAAAGATATTCCCTGTTCATGGGTGGGAAGAACTAACATCATGAAAATGGCTATTCTCCCAAATTTTTATACAGATTTAATGCAATCCCAATCAAAATACCACTTGTCTACCTCACAGAGCTAGAGAAAGCATTCCTGAAATTCATCTGGAACCAGAAGAGACCTAAAATAGCAAAGGCAGTTCTGGGCCACAAAGGTAAGGCAGGAGGTATCACAATCCCCGACTTGAAACAATATTTCAAAGCTACTGTGATAAAAGCAGCATGGTACTGGAATCAAAACAGACCTGAAGATCAATGGAATAGATTAGAAGATACAGCCACAACTACAAACACACTCAGCCACTTCATCTTTGACAAAGGGGCCAAATATGTACATCGGAAGAAAGATAGCTTCTTTAACAAATGGTGCTGGAAAAACTGGCTTTCTATATGCTGTAAACTAAAACTAGATCCGTGTCTATCACAATGCCCTAAAATAAAGTCACAATGGATCAAAGATCTGACTATTAAAACAGAGACACTAAACTTGCTGGAACACAAAGCAGGTAAAAATCTTGAAGACATAAGAGTAGGCAGGGAGTTCATAAACAAAAATCAAACTGCATGGGAAACACTTCCCAGAATCAACAACTGGGATCTCATCTTCCTAAAAAGTTTTTGCATGTCAAAAGAAATCTCCAACAGAGTGAAAAGAAAACCCACGAACTGGGAAAATATCTTAGCCAATTGTCCATCAGACAAAGGACTTCTATCTAAAACATATACAGAATTTTAAAATATCGGGCCCCTAAAATTCAAGGACCCAATGCAAAAATGGACATCTGAGATGAATACACATTTCTCAGAGAAAGAAATACAAATGGCAAATAAATATATGAAAAAATGTTCAACATCAATGATCATTTGGGAAATGCAAATTAAAACAACACTGAAATTCCATCTCACTCCAGAAAGAATGGCCAAGATTAAAAAATCAACCAATAACAAATTCTGGAGGGGCTGTGAGGAAAAAGGAACTCTTCTCCACTTTTGGTGGGAGTGTAGACTGGTGCAACCTCTGTGGAAATCAATGTGGATATTCCTCAAGAAGCTAGGATTAGAGATCCCATTTGACCCAACTATCCAGCTTCTGGGTATTTTCCCAGAAGAATTGAAAACATCATACCACAGTGATATTTGTGTGCCCGTGTTTATAGCAACCCAAATTGTATTAGCCAAATCTTGGAAACAATCCAAGTGCCCATCAATAAAAGACTCGATAAAAAAGATGTGGTATTTTTATACAATGGAGTACTCCTCAGCTACCAAGAAAGATTGCATCAAGACTTTTATAAGTGAATGGACACAACTTAGACCATACTCATAAGTGAAATAAATCAAACTCACATGTGTAAATACCAGATTGTCTCCCTAATTTAAGAAAATGAAACAGTATATATGATCCAAAATCTACAATAAATACTGTGTAAGGGTAAGAAACTGCTCAAAGACCAAAAGTAATTGGGAAAGGGAAAAGGAGGAAAGAAGGAAGGGAAAAGGAAAAAGACTTAAATCTGTATATGCGTATATGTAAGAAAGCTAAAATGACTATACTGCTGAATGTATCAGTTATTGAGAAAGAACGGTTAATACTCAGATGATTAGATCAATTTTACATATCTATATCTGTTAATGTAAACAACTGTGCTGAAGGTAATGATATGCAATATTACAATCATTGTCAAGTTCCTATCATCTTGTTTTGTAAACCTATAATGTTACTGCTTTGGATTTGCTGTTGTCCTTTGTTTGTCTCTTTTGCTTTTTGTCTTTATTTTCTGTGTGTTTTTTCTCTTAAATAAAAAAAAGAAGAAGATTAAAGCTACTAGTATAATATTGGTGAAATTCTTCACTGCATAAACTTTAGGCAACCTTCCCTGATCAGTAGGACAATGTCCACATCACTTAGCCCAACATTGTGCAGCCCATTCCTAAACTAACCATGAGGTTCTTTGCAACCCTGTCTCTTATTTTCCTAAACAAACAGAAACCTGTTCTCTTATCTTCACACAGTAACACAGTATTAAAAAAGCACCGAGTTTACGATGCAGAAACTCTGGAACCTGGACTTAATCCCTCTTTTATTTTTTGTTTTTTGAGACATGGTCTTATTATGTGGTACACGGTGACCTCAAACTCAATGGTCCTGCCTGGACTCCCACCTGCTAGGATTACGGCCATGAAAACCATGCCCGTCTCCATCTTTTATGACCTATTAGCTACATGAGCTAGTATAAATTATTCGCTAGCCCAAACTTCTTCATTCATACGCATGCAGTTTGCACAAAATTCAAAAAATATGCAATGTATAAAAGCTAATCTCTTGAGATTCCTTGTTTGCCCTGCCATTCTGCTAGCAGTTTCTAATGCATCTTTCTAGATGTAGTCCATGTATAGACAAAAGCATTTATGTACATCCATAATATAACTTGCTGAGGTTTTGATAGAGATTTTACTGAATCTACAAATCAATGAGAAAGAATTGATATCTTGACACTATCAGAACAATCTATATTCTTGGGCCATTTTTCTATTTATTTACATCTCTGATTTCTTTTATCAGAATTTTAGTTTTCTTCATATAGATCTTATACAAATTTTGCTAGATTTATACCTAAGTGCTTCACTTTTTTAGTGCTAACGCAAATGTATTTTTCTTTAAATTTCAAATTCCAGTTGTTCATTGCTGGCTCTAACCAGGTGTCGTAACCTAAAAAAATTATTATCTCACAATTCTGAACCTAGAAGTTCAAGGTTAAGGTGTCAGTAGGGTAGGTTTCTTCTGAGACCTCTCTTTTTTTGATTTTCTGTGGATGCCTCTTCTCTGCATTTCCACATGGTCCTCCATCTCTGCCTGTCTGTGTCTGACTTTTCTCTTTTTGTGATACAGCCAGATTAGACTAGGGTCCAACCTAATGACCTCAATTTAACTAAACTACCTCTTAAAGATTCTATCCCTGAATTCAATCCTATTCAGAGGTAGTAAGGGTTAGGACTTCAACATAAGCATGGATGGGCACAACCCAAAATACAACACTTACTATATCCATCAACCATGGAATGGATAAAAAAGATGTGGTATTTTTATACAATGGAGTACTGCCCAGCTATAAAGAAGAATAAACTTGAGGCATTTACAGATAAATGGATGCAACTTGAGACCATCTTCATAAGTGAAATAAATCAGACTCACATGTGTAAACATCACATTGCTTCCTATCTTGGTTACTTTTCTTTCATTGCTGGGACAAAACACCCAACACCCAAAATTAGAGAAAGAAAGGTTTATTTAGCTTACAGTTTTTGGAGGTTTCAGTCCATAATCAGTTGGCTCCAAGGCAGGGTGGCATGGCACAGGGGCAACACTTCAAGACAGCAGCTGAGCAAAAGCAGCCAGAGTAAAAGGGTCAAGAGCAAGCCTCTTCTCCTCCCTTATGTTGTACACAGGACACCCCCACCCAGGGTGGATGTAGCATTCACAAATCTCCTTGCCTTCCTCTTGCACAGGATGAGGATGTTTACAAAGTAAGACCCCTGGCTCCCTGCTGAGTCTCTCAGTTAAACTTCTGACCTTCTCAAATTGACACAATGAACAGGTAACTGTGCTCTACAACCCAGGGTATAGAGCTGCTGAGTTACTTAATTAAGCTTCTAGACTTCTCAAGTTTACACAATGTATCAACCATAACACTTCCCTAGTATAAAAAACTGAAAGAGTAAATCAGGTCCAAAATGTACAATCAATATTGTGAAAGTGAGTGGGGAGGAAACTGTTCAGAAAGAAAAGACAACTGGGATGAGGGAAAGGAGAAAAGAAAGAAGGAAAAAGATTATAGATATAGATATAGATATAGATAATTATACTACTAATCTCTATTGGTTCACCAAAAAGAATGGTTTGTGCTTTCATCTTGTGATCATTTTTTCATGCCTGTGTCTTGTAATCTGAGCAACTACTTTGAAAATAACAATATACAATATATTAACCATTGTTAATCTCCTATTGTTTTGAAATTCTGTATCACCGTTTTTATTCTTTTTTATTTTAAAATAAAAAAGAATACTATTAACTGTAGTTTTTCATTGTTTGAAGACGTTCTTTATCACATTGAAGAAGTTCCTCTTCATTTCTGCTTTGCTAAGAGCATGTATTGTTAAATTGCTAAACACATGATGGATTATGCACTGCCCTGAATGAAACATGTTTTTATGCCAATAATTCTCTCTGCCTGTCAATGTGAGGATTCTCACTTATTCTTCCTTGTGAGAACTCTGCTGACTCCCTTCTTCCATTCCATTTTGTGTCCTCAAATGTAGAGCTTCTCTGACTCGGTTTCTCTAGAGTGTAAACCTCTGGTGTCCTCGAGGAAGCTGGTCAAAGGATTGTGCCTAACTAAATATATGGGGAAAGGGACCAGGGAGTTTGTTTTATACACAGATTTCTAACTAGTAATACTAATAATACTATCAGCCCTATCACTTACCCTTACATTCCCAGGATCCTGGAGTCTCTGGTAACTAACCCTTTCTATGGTTTGATGGAAAAGAACTTGCCTCTTTTTGTAATTCTATGATACAAGAATGTATGTTTCATATTTTTCTGTTTTATTAAAGTTAATTATCACTTCTCCGTCTACTTATTATTTTTCAAAAACGTGTTAACATCACTAGTCCATTGTTATCACTGTCTTTGCTTTGTAACTATAAATTTTAAATTTATTTTCTGTCATTTTTAAGTAAGGTCTTGGGAGGAAGCAGTTATAAACTTACCTGTTCAATGTATGCTTAAAGGAAGTGCTCTTTTTGATTTCTTGAATAAAATTATTGTTGTACTTCATTAGCAGGGTCTTTGAAGATGCTGCTTCTTCACTATAGAAGGCTGCTTTCTTTTTCCTTTCCTCCAGTATATCCATTAATGTAACGAGTTGAACAGTGAACCAAAGAGATATGTCCACGTTCTAACTCCTGCTACCTGTGAAATATGATGTTGTTTGGAAATGAGGTCTATTTTAGTTACTTTTCTCATTGCCAAGACAAAATATCTGGTGCCGAAGCTAAAGAAAGGTTTATTGTATCTAACAGTTTATAAGTTTCAGTTCATAGCTGGCAGGCTCCAAGATAGGGTGGCATGGCAGAAGGGCATTGCAGAGAAGAAACAGTTTATGATGGGCGGAAGGAAGGGAGGTAGCAAAGCAGTGAAGCTGTGAAGAAGCAAGCAACAGCAGCAGCTGTCTTTCTGTACCTTATATTCTGTCTAGGCTTTCTGCCCTCAGAGCAGACAGCATTTAGGCCCAGGGTGGGGAACCCTTAATCCTAGTATCACACCATGCATAAATTCCAGCATCACATCCTTAATTCTAATATCACACAATCTAGACCCAGCCACCTCTGAAAAGCTCTCACAAGTCCATATCAGGCTTTGGGAGGACATCTGGATACAATTCATAACAAGATCTTTCCAAAGACCTAGATGTAATTAAGTTAAGGATCTTAAAATAAGATCATCTCAAGACTAGTGACTAGTGTTCTTATGAGAAAACAAGAGGGATGCAAAAGAGAAGACCCAGAAGGGAGAAAAGCTATGTGAAGACAGAGGCAGAGATCCAACTGATGCTTCCACAAGCCACCAAACTCCAAGAGCCATCAGAAGTTGGAAGAGGCAAAGAATAGTCTCTCCTTGAGTCTTCAAAAAAAACATGGCCCCACCAACATTGATTTTGGACTTCTGACCTCCAGAACTGTGAAAGAAGAAATTTCTGTGGTTCTAAGCCACCAAGTTTTTGGTCATTCATTGCAACCCTTGAAAATTAATACCCTTGGACAACTTCAACTCACTCTACAGGTCTCTGCATAAATGTTACACTGATACAGGGTCCCTTAATCAGGATCTTCCTAGTAAGTAAGCTTATTGCATCCTGTGTTTTTCTTTTGTAATACTGTGAGAAAATTTTCATTGTACAAGTACTTACATACTTTTGTATATACATAAGGGTAACATTATATCCCTCCTGATCATTCTGGTATCTTTAGGCCCTGACATAGTATCTTGCATGTAGTAGATGCTCCATTCATTTATTCATTCATTCATTATTCTGAAATGTCTTTCTTTTTTTCAATTCTATCAGTCCTTGACAGTGGAGCTGCAAAGCATTTCCTTATTATTCCAACAATATTACTAGCAACCTGAGTTTGTAATTACTTTTTTGTGAATATGTACTTTATTACCCAACACCACTGAAAGGTCTTGGCATTTCATTTACTTTATTCATTTATTCACAGATATTTAGTAAAGCCCCCCAGATGAGCCTCTACATCCAAAAATTAGACACTTGATTTAGAGAGGTAGCACATATTAAAATACAATATATAACATGATAAATGGCATGGTAAAAGTAGATAGGCAGAGAAAAAAATTAGCTTAGGCCAAGAAAATATCTGTAAGGGAGGCAGCCTTTAAGCTCCCTCTCCTCCACAGCATCTACAGCATCTATATCTTCCTGAGAACAAATAACTATCCATTGATGACAGCCTTTGCAGGTGTTAATAACTTATCAGGAGCTACGATTAAGTTTTGTT
Organism: Dasyprocta punctata; assembly: GCA_004363535.1. Taxonomy (NCBI): domain Eukaryota; kingdom Metazoa; phylum Chordata; class Mammalia; order Rodentia; family Dasyproctidae; genus Dasyprocta; species Dasyprocta punctata. The sequence goes on from RJWM01020290.1 coordinate 35,779, forward strand.
CTCTGTCAAAAGGAAGCTTGAAGAGGCAGTCAGAAGCAGATGTGACACAGCCCTTCCACTTCCTTGGTGGTGAGGGAGAGATCTGGGATTCTTGGGTACCTCTGTGTCTGTTACTTGTAAGTGCAGGAGTTTTTATGTTTCTATTTTGTTTTCTTAAACACACATTTGATTTCTCACTGCTTGAGAGACAAGAAATCCAAAATCAGTTTCATGGGACTGAAATCAAGGCACTGGAAAGACCATACTCTCTCTGCAGGCTCTAGGAGAGAATGTATTTCTGTTATGTTTTTTGGCACAGTTGAGACACAAAAGCAGAGATAAGAAAAGCCTTTATTGCCAGCATGAGAGGACAGCTGGACAGGACTGCTGGACACTGCAGGGACTCTCAAATAGGAAGCTAGGGAACGGCTTTTATGGAGTTGGGCTGGGGGTAGAGACTGGATCGTGGTGTTGGGAGAGCATTGGAGGATCTTTGGTGCGGGAGAGAAAGAAGAGCAGGAAGTTTATTTTGGGCTTAGAAAATAAAACATGGGAGTTAGTATTGGAGGGACACACTGTTGTTTTAGGGGCCAGTGCCATGTTGGGCAGGCACCACGTTAAGTGTGGCAGAGTCCCACATGAGCAGAACCGAATGATTTCTTGTCTTTTCCAGCCTCTATGGCTGCTGGTATCTGTTGGCTTATGGCCACATCCATCTTCTGTTGTTTTATTTTGGTGGGTGTTTTTTGTGTATTGATTTGGGTTTTTGTTTGTTTTGTTACAGTACTGGTGATTGTACTCAGGGCATCACACATGCTAGGCAAGTGCCCTACCACTGGGCTACATCTTCTAAATTGCAGAAACTGGCCTCAGACTTGCGATCCTTCTGCCTTAGCCCTTCAAGCACTGGAGTCGCAGGTATGCATCACTCATCCAGCTGTAATCAGAGTCTCACAAATATTCCCAAAGGTACAGCAAGTCATCCACTACATAGCATTTCTCTGTACCTCTTTTGAATTCATACATCAAACTACTCATGTTCATATCATGTAACTATAATTTTTGGGTGCTTCTTTCACTAATTTGTAAACACAAAGAAAAGGACTTGTACTATTCACCACTGAATGTCTCTTCTCTAAGAAAATGCCTGGTGTGTGATAGGTGTGTGTCTATAAATAAGCATTGTGTAGCAGTTTACACATGACAAAAGCAAAACACAGCAATGGGGAGACCCTTCTTTTACACCAGTAATATTGCAATGTGGACACATTAACCTTAATGACAATTAAGTATTAAAGAACATAACCTTCAGTTATAATAGGTTTGCCAGCATGGAGGAATTGCCAGTCAGGCTCACTCACACAAAAAGAATCCTCATCACCCTTATTCAGAGCGTACGATACAAACTGATTCAGTCTCGATGTTGTCCATATGCCTATGGATTGCTCTCCTCCCACACCAAGAAGTCTGACTACTACTTATTTGAGAAAAATTTCTGGGACAAGACGACAAATGCACCATGTTATGGATTACAAACTGGTGGTCAACTTAGCACCAGCTTCAGCTGGTGTTGAGTTAAAGATGTTCCACCTGAAGAAAGTTGCCAGCATAAATAGGGACGTGGAGAAGAAGAGCCAGGCATTGTGGGTTCTTTCAAGAGTTGCTGTTTTGAGCTGCTGGTTCTCCTGGAGGTGCTTGTCATGCTGGCTTCGCCAATATGGACTCGGCCATTATTGTCGGAGGAGCTCGGGACCTCATCGGTGAGAGTGGCTGTGGTTCATGTTGCGGGAGCTCTGCTCCT
>RJWM01020291.1:0-37462 GCA_004363535.1 Dasyprocta punctata
CCATGCTTTCATCCCTGGATCCAAGTGGAAGGAACAATTTTGTGGGGCTCAGGGTGGAAATGTGGAAGCTCCAAGAGGCCTCACCACCCAACAAGCACACTTGAGGATGCTCATACCACATCCTCTTCCATGCCAGTGGCCCACGCAGCAAGGCCAAAGGCTAACATCAGTGCACAGTGGAGGAGGACTGGGCTGAGTATATTCCGTACATATCAGTAACTACTGATACATAATAAACAATCCAAAACTTAGTGTCTTAAAACAATAATTGATCATTCCTTCCAACAATTTATTATGAGTTGGCTGGGAGACTTTGCTAATCTGGGCTATGGTCCAGTATCTATGGTCCAGTAACATGCAGAATGGAGACTGTTTCATCCAGGATAATCTCAGCCGGACAGTGGGGCTCTGTTCCCTGTTCATTCTCCAGCAGGTGAGTGTGGGCTTCTTCTCACAAGGTCTAAGGGAAAACAGGGCCTTGCAAGGCTCTTGAGTTGAGGCTGAAAACTTGTAGGATGTCACTTGTGCTGAATTCTGTGGTCTAAAGCAAGGTCACAAAATGACCAGATTCAAAGTTCTGATGGGCACATTGGACATTGCAGAGGCACATTGCAGAGGATGTCCATGGAGGGAAGAGTGGGGAGTCGTGCCTGCTTTTTACAGCCTGCCGTGCTGACCACTGATTAGCACTTGAGTAAGAGGACCTAGGAAAACCGGATTGCCCTTCCCAAGGGAAGTAGAGACCATCTAACCCTTGAAGGCCTGGCTAGGAAAGACAGAGGAAAGGAGAATTCCTTATCTCTGCCTGATTGCTTCAGCTGCAGCTCTGGCCTCCTGCCCTTCACTGTGACTTGCACCGTCAGTCCTCTAGTTCTCAGAGCTACACCACCAGCTTCCTCAGCTCTCTGGTTTTCAGATGGCAGATGATGGAACTTCTCAGCCTCCATAATTGCATAACCCAGTGCCTCATCATGAATTTTCATATCTATCTTCATCTATATCTATGTCTGCATTGCTATCCATATTCTATTAGTTCTGTATCTCTGGATGACCTGGAGGACTTCACCAAGTGACTTGTTTTGGCTGGTGATACATGAATAGAAACAATGGCACATCAGTACTGAGGCTGGATCCTAGAGAGGCATTGCATATTTCTTATGCTGCTTCTGCCTTGAGGCAGCTCCTGTTTTAAGGAGGATGAAAGATAAGTGGAGCAGCCTGAGATGCAGCCTGCATTCTGAGACCAAGGTCAGCCGAGGCCCAGCCTTGTTCAGTCAGCCCTCATCTGCTGAAATGACTCTTTCTAGCAGCCAAATTTTAGGGCGACCGTTGCAAAGCATTATTGTGGAGCTAGTTAATTTTCTAGGAAAGCGAGAGCTGAATTCTCTCTCCCTGACTCAGTCGCACATTTACCGAAATACAACTTGGGTAAGCAAATTCTATATAAGCTGTTAGAGTTGAGTGACCATGAATATCCCATCTGTACAATTTGCCACATCTATATAACCCTCCCAGTATTATTAACCTAATCTTTTCTCTTGACTTAATTTCAAACCCATCATTTTGTTCAACATTCTATTTAGATCTAAGCTACATTCAAGTGTGATGAATTAGTTATATTTTTCATACCTATGACTATATCTACATGTTTATCCATCTATATCTATCTATCCATCCACCTATTCTGTGGCAGTATTGTTTTATGTGTGCATTCACCCAATCCCATGTGTTACTTTCCTGGGAACACTGAAGGATTACGACTTCTAGCTAGGTGGGGGCCTGTAACTGAGTTCTGCACAATAGGTGTTTTACTCATTTCTAGACCTTGTCCCTGAAATCCAAATACATGTTGAGAAGCTAGGGTCCTTGAGAGTGGCAGAGTCTGAGTTAGTAGAAGGAAGGAACTTTGACTTTTGAATGACCTTGTAGATCAGAAGCTTTGCTCCCTCCTATTCCACCAACCTGTGCTGGCCTGTTCATGAACAACAACTCAATGGCTGGTTAAGAATTCACGGTATTTTTTGTAACAGTTAGAGTTAGCTTGTCTAATAAAAAATGTAGAGCCCTCAAAATTAAAATATATCCACTATTACCTAATCTTACTGTTCGTACCACCTGTAGTCTATATACCACATCTTGGAAACAAACCGCCAATTAACGGTCAAGGAGACTGTACCACAAAGTGGAAAGATGCCACCCAAGTGTGCATAGCGACTTAGACTAGGGTCTGAGACTCAGATCCAAGGTGCTGATCCAGTTCCAGGCTGGCAGTATGCTAGAAAAGCCGTCCAGGCATTTCATCTATCAGGAGCTGCAGGGCCAGCACCCCTCAGGATTGTGAGGTGTCTCCTGACACACCCTACTGCTGTCCCATATCACCTGGGAACAGAGAGATGCTAAGGACTCCCCACTCTGATGGCAGAGACTTTGCCTGGGGTATTTTCTGCTCGCAAGGGTGTGTCTCATTTGCATGCTGTGATGGATGCAATGGGAGTGACCCTCAATTAGCAACAGACAGAAGTACGGCAACTTCCGCTATGGGAATCATTCTGGGGAATGTGGCCTCTGCGGGTCCTCAGAAAGGATTAGTTCCAGTTGTCCACAGTGCTAACTTGTCCAGTAATGCCTGCCTCGGTTTCTTCCCTCTCACTTTCCCTCCCTATGTGAGGATGTGGCGGACAGCATGCTAGGGACTGAGCCCACAGTCATATGTTGAAAGCTGTCATCCCTAGTGTGATGGCCTTTGGAAGGGAGACTTTTGGGTGGTGATTAGGCCATGAGGGTGGAACAGTAGAGTGAGATTAGTGCCTTTTTAAGAAAAGGTACTGAAGAACCTGTTTCCTCTCTGCTCTCTGCCATGTAGATGAGAAACAAGAAGGTAGCCATCTGCGAACCAGGATGCCAGTCCTTGCCACACAATAAACCAGCCAGCACCGTGTTCTTGAGCTCCCTAGCTTTCAGAACCGTGAAAAACAAATGTCAGTAATTTAAGCCATCCAGTTTAGGGTGTTGTTATAGCAGCCTGAGTAGACTAGGACAGTACATGAGGGAAGGCAACTCTGAAGAAATTAACATTTGAACAAAGGGATGAATTAAAGGGGCACATAATAGAAGACAGTCCCAGGAAGAAGGTTCGCCACTTGGAACAGTGCTGGAGGTAGGCGAGGGCTTGGCAGGTCCAGCGGATCCCAGTGAGGCTTTGTGGTTGCACAGAGAGGGGAAAGGAGGGAGCCTTTGAAGAGGTGAGTGCAGAGCAGACGCCCACGGACAGGTTCATATTTACCAGAAAAAATGTCTTGAGCAAAGGGGTGATTTGACCTGGTTTATGTTGCAATTATTCAGTGACAAACCTTTCTCGAAAATGTGGCAACCTAGGTCTCCTTTACGGCAGGAAGTAGCATAGGAGTCCGATGAGGTTTGTGGGCAAAGCCTTGGTTGGTGGGTTCTAGGGCCTCCAGCACCATGGTGGCTCCCGCCCTCTGCTCTCCACTGCCCTGCGGTCTGTCCTGTTTCTCCTTTCGGTTAAAAAGGGGTTTGTGGACTTGTGGAGGTGACACCGAGGAGTGAAGTTGCCCTCACTGCCTTCCAAACCGATATCTTGGTTGTGTTCCGTCTTGAAACCCTTAAACTACCAGCTAGTCAGACCAACTTCAAAGTGGATTTCATTCAACGGGGAAGAAAATCTGAGCCCGTGATTAAAATTATTTTTCCCCTATACTTTGATCACAAGGAATAAATATTTTCTTGCACAACACCCTGCTAAAATTATTAAAGGAGGCCCGAGCAATATTTCTGTGCCCAGGGGAAGAATTGTGTTACAAAAAGTGGGCAAAACAGGCCCTTTGAGTGCTCCAAGGGATCCTGGTAGTGGCAGGGGAAAATTGCAAACTCTAGATTTAAAATAATAGAGTGAAAGTAGCCTAGACGGGCAGAACAGCTAGGCTCTCAGAGGGGACTCTGTCACCAGCCTTTCCTCAAAGGTGGGAAAATTTTGTTGTGAAAGCAATTAGGTTGTTTCAGACTTGGAACTAAGACTTCTCAAAATTAAAATAAAACTAAGGAAATCCAAAACCAATCAGTACTCAAAAGACTGATTGAGTGTGTCTTTAAACATAGAGATGATTGAATAATATTATTTGAGTTATTATATTCGTGAGGGTTCTGCGAAGTCTTAAGGCGTTAAATTTTATGTGAAATGATTTTACAAAACTTTTTGGTGTGAGTCGATGTGACATACACACTTCCCCCCCCAGGAGACACACATTTATAGTTTCCAAACAGATTGATGGCACTGGGTCAAAAACTTGTTTTAAAATGTGAGTTTACCCTTACACTTTTTGTATTTCTTACTCTGAATTACCTAGCCCTCATCTGTCCTCTGAAGTTTAAAAAGATGGTGTGACAGTACAAATGACCTCGTTTTCCATTTAGCAGAGCTTATGGTTTTTATGGTTGTATAAACTGTTTTTATATCTTAATTCTCTGCAAGTTGTGACATGGAGAAAAATAGGCAGTGGCTATAAAAATGTATAGCAAGTCACTGATAATTAAAAATGAAGCTAATTTCCATGTTCATTGAATCAAATAATTGCCTTTGCATATTGTAATTTAATATTTTTTCTTACCAATAAAGGCACATTTTATTAAAACAGACTGTAATTTTAAGTGCTCTGAAGCAGAAGAAAATGGAAAACCTCCCAGTATTTGAGCAAGATCTCAATGTTTGATCTGCGAACATTAAGATGAATGTTTGCATACAAATTATGCACATATCTTTTTATAAGATTATTGAAGGCAGAAATTTTATTTTATTTTTGTATACTAATTTTTGAGCAAGGACTCAAATTGTGACTTTATCAACCTTTTAACCATCTCTGTACTCCAATTTGTCTTCTAAAATGGGAATAGTAATACTAGTCACCCATAGGGTCCTGGCACGCAATAACCCAGTGGACAGAGGATCTGGAATAGTGCCTGGCACCTGGAAACATTCAGAACAGGCAGCTTTCTGGACCCCTGGCACCCAGTTTTGTGCATATAGTTAATACCTAGTAACTGTTTATTAATGAATTTTTTGCAGTTCAAATGATAACACCGATACTAGCTCAGGGAGTCCTGAATGTCATTCAGCACAGTCATTGGTACCCGTGGACCCTGAGGTCAACATACCGACTCATGAGAACTGAATGTTAAATTTCTAGAAATTTTACAAGCTGATTTTAAAGACAATTATTCAAAATTAAATGACATACATATACAGTTAAATCAGTTGTGCTAAAACCAAAGGTAATACTCAAAACCTATCATTTCCTCATTACTTTTTACAATTACCTTTGAATGTGTTCACATCACAGGGAGACGCAATGTAATGGCGATTCTGCCCATCTCTTCCCAATTCTGTTAAGTGACTTAAAATCAACCGGGAAAAGAATGCTTATTCCATAGAAATCAGTAAACATTACAAGCCAGAGCTCCCCCAGTCTGATCTCCTTTTCTACTTCCCCTCCAGAGCAAGTTACTAAATATTTATCAGCACATTATTGATTATGCAAGGCCTGGAAAGAGAGGATGAGTAGGAAGGAGTAGACATCTTCAAAAAGTTTACTTTTTAAGGACCCACAACTTACAGCTTCACCCTCAGTTTCTCCTCATTTGTAAGTTTTTGAAGATCATTGTGTAAGAGAAAATAAAACTCACATCTGCGATGATCTGAAGATACATCCTCATTTTGTGGCTTTCTTGGCACATAAATGTTTAAATATTTAACTTTCAGTAGCATTTGCTTTCTTTTAAAATTGATTTTTTATTCATCATTATTCATTTACTTTTTTGTCAGAAAAATTAGTCATGTTTTATTATATCTTTTAAAATTGATTGATGCTATTTAAAGATTTGTGCTAATGCAGGTGACTATGGCACATAAAATCCAAGATGGTGCCATCCACCCAGCCCTTTGCCATCCCTTACCAGGACTCTCTGGTTTCTGAGGGTTTCCACATCTCATCTGGGACGTTTCTCCTTTGGGCTTCCTGAATTCTAGGCTCACTGTTTCTGGAACACACCCATTATTTTCTGTCTCAGGGCCTTTGCGTAAGCTATTCTGTCTGCATCGGTCCCATGCTTCCCATTTTCCTGAAGTCTTCACACGTTAGCTGAAATGCCACCAGGACTCATCCTTGCCCACTCTGCATAGGAGAGGCCTCTCTTCTTTAACACAAGTTCATGTCTTTTTCATTCGTTTTGCTTTTATAAGTATGCATTCAGGGGCTGTGGGTTTAGTTCAGTGGCATAAGCGCCTGCTTGGTGAGCGTGAGGTTGAGATTTCAATCCCCAGGACCCAGAACAAAGGAAAAAATGTAAGTATGCATTCATTATTTTTTGTCTTGTTTCTGATTCCTCAGCTGGAGTATAAGCTGTCTGAGCTCAAGGATCACATCAGTCCTGTTTCCTCAGAGTAAGCCCAGACCTGCCTAGACCATAGCATGGGGTCTCAGTGATATTTATCAGATGAAGAACAGCAATGTGGCCATGCAGGAGGACTGCTGTAAGCCCTAAGTGACACTTTGCTATGACCACAGCTACAAATGAAAATATCACTCACCTTCCTGTTTTTCTTTGTCCTGACAATAGGATCTCATGTCCTACAATGGCGGTGCATTTTTCTTTTATACCATTTCCTTGTCCATTTTCTTTTGTTGGGCTATCTGTTGCCTCAGACCACCTGTCCAGGGTACAGTCACATCTCACAGGCCACCCTCACCACAGGCCTTCCCCTCTTGTGGCCCGAGGACTGTGCCCTGTGCGGAACCTCCCTACTCCTCACTCAGGCCTTCTTAGAGGTCTCTGCCTCATTGAACGTGATTATAAACAAAACCATAAATTTTGCCAGAGCCTGTACAACTCTACATCTCTGAGTGACCTAGCATCCTGCTTTGTAGAAAACCCTGCCACCAGTACATGTCACTGAATTAATTTTCTTACAATAAAAAACTGGAGAAGTGGGCTAATTACCCAAGTGTTTCCAAATGCTCAGATGTTTATCCTCACGTTGGAAGGTGTATGAATGATTGATTAAATGCCTTCCTGAGGAAGCTAAGCCCCCACCTGTGAGCCAGCTGGAGCGAGGAATGGGGAGAACCAGGGAGGAAGCTAAGCTCCTGCCTGTGAGCCAGCCGGAGAGTGGGCTGGGGAGAGAAGAACAGCTCCCCGCCCCTGCTGTGAGCAACCAGCTGATTCAGAGGAACTGTGTTGTTTGATTGGCTTTGCAAGCCTCAAGCTGGTAGTCTGAGCAACTATTTAGAGGATAACAATATAAATATAGTAACTATTGTAGATTTCCTACTGTCTTATCACTGTTTTGATTCATTTTATTGTTCTGTTTTATTTCCTTTATAATTAAATAAAAAATAAAATAAATAATTGCCTTCCTTCTCATCTCTGTGGCTTAGAGTTGCTTCGATGCTATCCCATATTTGTGTCATAACCATATTCTTTTCCTTATCCAAATAGTGTAAATTTGTCAATTTCTAGTGCTTCCTCTTAATTTTTTAAAAATAAATTTTTAAGCCAGGCATGGTGGCACATGCCTTTAATCCCAGCACTCGGGAGGTTGAGGTAGGAGGAGCATTGTGAGTTTGAGACCTGCTTGGGCTACAACGTGAGCAAGGCCGGCCTGAACTACATAGTGCGACCCTGTCTCAAGAGGAAGGGTGTGGAGTTTGGCTCGGTGGCTTAAGTGCCTGCCAGGTAGGCATGAGATTGTGAGTTTGAGTCCCGGTACTGCAATAAAAAATAAAAAATAAATTTTTAGAGTTTCAACTTAAAAAAATACTGATATTGTATAATAAGTATCTTGAAGTGAATTCTCTTTGCGCGTTTTGTGGGAAAGGAGGGGGCAGACCCGTTCCTAGGGCTGTGTGTCAGTCTCTCCATGCTGGGAATGAAGGGCAGACGAGCCAGGTTCCAACCTGATCTTTGCAGCACTATATGCTTGCAACTCTGCCTCCAAATTCCAAATAAGGTTAAACGCACAGAACCGAGCTTTTAAGACTCACATGCTTCCTCCCATAAATATGATCTAGCAATTTAAAAAACAGAGGACAATGAAAAGATAACACACGAGTACTGAAGAAAGTCAGACAGAACAGGGCTGGATAATGGGGAAAATAAGTAAGATAGGCAGTTGTCACCGGCAGCACTAGTGTCAGGGAAAGCTTGCTTAGCTGTGGAGACCATGGCCTCACCACCCCTTGCTGATTCCAGATTTGTGGTGTAAAAAGTTCCCTAAAGTTTGAGAAGTCCTGCTTGAAGAAAACTTGGGAAGATAGTGTAGTCACCGCCTGTAAACTGGGGGTGACCTTATCTGCTGTGCTTTCGTATTACTTTGGCAGAAGTGTAGCCACCTCCTCACTTTCCCCTACTTTGCAGGATCTCTCCGCCCTCCACCCCTGGCAGCCCCCTGGGCGGGGGACTGGGTTAGTTGAAGTCACAAAGAGTCACAAGGCGGAAAGTCTGATCTCTTGACAAAGGTGCTGCGTGCGTGCGGGCTGACTGCGTGAGCCCTGCGAAGCCACTTAACTTCGGTGCACTTCTATTTATTCTACTTTACAAAAGGCATAATAGTGCTGGGCTACCCAGAGCTTAAATTAATTAATGTTTATGTCACTTCAAGCCTTGGGGATAAAAGTCGCTTTGAAGGTGCGTGTAATTATCATTATGGCTAATGAAGCTCGCGCCTAACTCCTCCCTCTCCCTGGGGGATGGGGAGCTGTCCTGGGTAACATAATCCAGAGTAGGAGGAAATCGACCTCAAATGTCATTTTCCCATTTCTAGTCACTTTATTGGTGTTTCTTGGCATTATTTTATTTTCTAAGCTACAAACTGGATTTGGATGAGTTGAGTTTCTGATTAAAATATGTCAGATGTGTTAAGAAAGTGCTTTTTCTCCAGTTTGCTAACTAGCTCCTTTTTCTTTTCTTTCTTTCTTTTTTTTTTTTTTTTTGTCCCTTGGGGAAGTGGAATCCAAATACCCTTGGAGAGGAGCTTTCTCTAGAAGGAAGCATAGCAGTTTAAAATGATACTTCTCATGATGTTGAGGTTTGTTATTTAGCCTTGGGGCTGACCAAGTTCTAGGATGTACTTAGACTTAATTGCAACAGAGAAGATACCCTCCCTAGGTTTCTGCTCCAGGATAGTTGTAACATCAAGGGATAGATGCTTCCACAAATGCTATCAGCAGCTGGTGGTGTTCAAAGGGGGACCCTTGTACCTAACACAAGATGGCATAAATGACATTTGTCATCAACAGTTTTAAATTACTCTTTATTCATTTCTACAGGTCCTGGCTTTATGACAGTTAATACGGGTTTGGAAAGGATGAAAGAATCTAACACAGAAAGTCAGCAAAACAACCACAGTGTCTTTTGGGAATTCATTTTAATATGATCTACTTTTTGGATTTAGGGAAATCAACTCCCATTGAAGTATACTAGGAGAACTGGGGGCTTCATTTACTTGGAATCATTTGTCAGAGAGAAACTTTAGTTCCAAATGCCCTTCGCAAGACAGGTTAACATTTAGTGAGTTTCAGTACTGCTCAGTAAAGCTGGGAGGTGGGAGGGTTGTCAAAGCGGGCCTGGAGACAGGAGTGGACGTATGGAGTGGAGACGGTGGTGTGGAGGAGGGGACGGACAGCCAGGGGCCACCCTTGGGAGAGGCAGAATTGCTGAAACGAAAGCACTAGCAATGTCTGGGCTTGCGAATGACTGCCTAGATGTGGGCGCCAGCCTGGCAGCTGCTTGAGTACAGACTGTCTGTTTCATGTCCTTCGTGTCCCCAGTAAAATGGGTTAGGGCTCCCTCGTTCACTGAAAATTGTAATCGGAATCCTAAAGGCAAATACAGGCGGTCAGTTTTGAACAAAGATAAAAAACTCACTCATAGGACACTGGTTATTTGAAGCGACAGTTCTGATAATCTTTGTACTGCAGGATGAAAAGTGGCCCTTGCCTTCAAGGGGCCTGTGAGCTAAGTGCGGAGACAAGAGAAGCAGGCTTCTGTTTGTCTCCCCCCGAGAGCCCCGTGAGGGCAGGCACCAGCTCCCTTCTCCGCACTGCTGTGCCTTAATGCTAGCTTGGGGGTGATCAGATCAGAGGGTAGAGCCCTCGGGCAGTGGTGCAGTGCTCTCATAAAAGGGACACCCAGAGAATGCCCTTGCTTTTTTTTTTTTTCCTGCTAACCAGAAGTTGGCAAATAGCACCCTGGAAGAGGATCCTCCCTGGAACTGGACCACACTGGCATCCTGGTCTCAGGTTACAGGCTACCTGGTCTCAGGTGTTTTTGTCTCACACACCAAAAAGTTAGATATTCCCAAGTACTTGAATGTTTCTTATCTATAGAAAATAATAACAAACTATTCGACTAAATAGTCCTAGCTTTTGGCAAAGACTGGTAGAAAACCCAGAGAGGTTTTAGTATTTATACTCATGATAAATTTATTCTTTTGAAATAATTTGTGACTTAGGAAAGGCATAATAATATGTACATAAAAACAAGACTTCTTTTTTTTTTTTTTGTAACCAAAATATGTTGGAATAGCCAAAATCAGGAATCAGGAACAGAAAGGAATTTTAAAAGATCATTTTAAATCTTTCTATAAATCATGGGCCAGGATAGAATTTGAACTGAGACAATCTGGACATGAGTTCAAAACTACATACTTTTTTTCTGTTCTTTGAATACAGAAAAGTCTATTCTGGTATAACAAGGTGAAAAGTACAATTTATCACATAACTTCCAAAGCACCATCTTGGCCAACTCCGGACCATTGACTTCCCGTACAGGACAGAGCTAATTCAGAGCAAAGCGTAAGGAGGTTTTGGTTTGGTCTGGACAAAGTCTTTGCGTCTTAGACAGGCAAATCTAAAAATAATAGTAGTGAGTGGAGTGTGAACTTTCTCATTCATCTTAATGGGGTCATCAACTATGAAGTTTAATTATATCACTTATGTAACACTGTTAGCCATTTAATGGCAGTTATGGGACTCAGAGGCCAGCAATTAGTGGTGACTTCTAGCCCAGCGCAGTCCTTCTAGTTTCTTTATTGTTGTAATGATGGTTGGCTATGCAGACGGTCAGTTAAAGTGGCTGTTTGATCCCAGTCAATCGCCTTAGTGACTGAATCTTTAGTTTCCTAGTAACTGGGAAATCTTCTGTAAGCTAGATGTGTGCTAGGTGGGGAAGTCTTTTTGATCAGATGAAAAAATGAGTTGCACATTTCCAACTGTGATGTCATAAAGAAAACCACCAAGCAGGATTCAGTAAGGGCCAGCATGCAAGCTGTTGGTTTTGTGCCTCCTCTGCCTCCCGAGGGGTGTAGCCTAGTTCATTAACCCAGAGAACTCTCGGATGGAGTAGGGTAACTATCTCTCTGTCTCTCCTTCCTTGATTCTTTCATCTATTTATTTCACAAAATATGTTTTCAGCTCTACTATGTGCCAGACACTGGTGTAGGATAAACTTGGATGACCAGGACTCTGGCATTTAGAGTATATAAGTAAACAACTGATGATTTACTGTGTAACTCCAGAGAGAGAGACAGAGAGACAGAGAGACAGAGAGACAGAGACAGAGACAGAGACAGAGACAGAGACAGAGAAAACAAGTGAGATAAAGTACTATGATGGCAAAAAGCACTATAGTGTGGTTTGGGGATGACTTTAGGTCTACACGGAACCATAGAAATGACATCTCAGCTACAAAATGGAGCCATATGTATGTTTAAAATTTTTCTTGAAGTCACACCACAAAAAGTTAAAAAAAGTGTAAATTAATTTTAATATATGTTTAACCTACTATATCAAAACAGATTGTGAAATATAATCAATATAAAAACCTCTCAGTGGAACACTTCCATTTTTCACAGCCAATCTTCAAAATCTAGTCCACATTCTCTGTATATGTACCCTACACTTTATATAAGTACTCAACATCTACATGTGGCAAATGGCTATTTTTTTGGGTAATGCAGCTATCCTCAGTAGAATGATAAGCTCTTTCTGGCACCCAAATGATGAAAAAGTGGCCACCATGCAGCAAAACATGCTCCAGAGAGAGTGAACAGCAAATGCAAAGGCCCTGAGGCAGGGTTCAGATTTAAACCAAATTTAAACTCAGTTGTAAAATAAGAAAATAAGTACAGCTAGATATTCCCTCTATAATACTTTTGTGCTGTATTACTAGAAGCTAAAGTATTCTTTCAAAAATCGTTCTTTCAAAATGGTCACAAAACAGGATAGCCCATCATTCTTTGTGAGCCTGAATGAACTGGCCAGCACAGCATGGTTTGGTTAATGGCTTGGTTCTAACAGAAATGAGCCCACTGCAAAATGGAACTTTTATTTTTTTTTAACAGTGGCTAATTAAAAGCATCTTGAACATATTTTTTTTCCTTTTTCCTTCCAACATGCAAATTTATCACAGTCTAGTGTATACTTTCCTGGTAAATGCACTAATTGTAGGTTCTACCTGCTAATGGCATTATCTATCTTCAGGACAGGACTTTGGGAGAACGACATCTGGCCACCACGGCTTGTGTTTCATCTTCCTCTGGAGGCAGCCCGTGCTTGACCCTCCGTTAGCCCAGGGACATAATGATCTAATTAGAAACAAAAGTACGCTACCCACAGAAAATGAAAACACACAGAAATAACTTAAAAAGGATCATTGAATGTATGCTAGAATAAAATGCCTGGCATACAATTTTCATGCCAAATAAGCATGGCCATGCCCACGTGATGCTACAGTGACGTGTGCTTCCTTTGGATTCCAGCAGGCCAGGACGTGAGTGTGAGGAGTTTATCTGGGAGGTGATTCCAGGAAGCGCAGCTGGGAACGAGACGAGGAGGAGAGAAAGCTTAAAACTGTAAATAAGCCCGTTATAACCTTGGGCACCTGGCGCGTTCACTATGCAGTGCCATTCTGGGGTCTGTGAAGGACGCAGCCCAGAATTATCTCACCCCAGGAGCAAGGGAAGATTCCCCAGACCCCTCAGTCACAGGCTGGGAGCTCCCGGGCTGGGGAGAAGGATGGTAATTCTTTAGTACATGTGACCTGCTTTCCACTAGGCAGTGACAGCCAGTACTCAGTGAAAACCCTCAGGAAAGGGGAGGTAGTGTCTACTGCTGGGATTTAGACGCTGCAAGAGGAGTGGGAAAGACCAAGAGAAGTAGGACAGGTCGCTACCTGGAGCGGCTTAATTGTGCAATGGAAGCCCATCCGGAAGCTCACTTCATGGCCACAGACTTGCAGTTGTGCACAATTCCCCTCCCACGGTGGCCTTCTTCAGCTGCTCTGAGGTCCTTGAGGCGGTAGCTGAGCAGGTCTTTCTAGTTCTAGGTTTCAAAGGGGAGATCGGACTTCTGTTCACAGATTGTAAAGAAGCAATGCAGAATTCCGACTGTGGTGGAAACTGGGTGCCTTCCCAACATCCCAGCCCACCCCCTCTCCCCTGCTACGTAGCTGTGCATCTTGCTCTTTGCATGAGATTGGTCCCCCTCTTACTCTCCAGGTAGGCACTGGTTGATTGTCACCCATCGGATCACTGTGTTCTTTCAGCAGGGGACCAATGTGGATCCTGTCGGAGCACAGGGAAGGACTGCAACAAACTACATGGTGGAGGGAAGAGCAGGATAGTTCTCTCTTTTTTATGAAAATGGTCATGCCTATATTTAGATATTTAGCTCTATAGTTGCTGACAGCCATCCTGTGACCATGCCGTAACCCAGCCTGATGGTGAAGTGGATACCACGGATGGCATAAAAGACAAATGGAAAAAGAAAAAAAAAACTGTACAAAACATGATCCTTGGTAACATTGTTAATTCAGTGGATTAACCTCAATTGAAGCTGAGAACTTCTATTTTTTTTTTTTTTTTTTTTTTTTGGCACTGAGGATTGAACTCACAGCCTCGCACCTGTCAGATAGGCACTTAAATCACTGAGCCAAACCCCCAGTCCTGGTTTTTTGAGGCAGGGTCGCACTATGTAGCTCAGGCTGGCCTTGTGCTGGCATAGCCCAAGCCGGCTTCGAACTCACAACACTCTTCCTACCTCAGCCTCCCGAAGAGAACTTCTATTGTTTATGAGAAGATAACTATACTACCAATCTCTGTAAGTTCATCAAGAAGAACAGTTTGTGCTTTCATGTTTGATTGTTTGATTATTTTTTTCATGCCTAAATCCTGTAGTCTGAACAACTACTTTTAAGATAACAATATACAATATATTGACAAGTGTTAATTTCCTAGTATTGTTTTTGAAACTGTTTTTTTTTTTTATCCTTTTGTCTTTAAAATTAAAAAAAATCAAGAAGTCCATCTGGGGTTGAATTATCAGCTATTTATAACTGAGAACGTTCTGGCTTCTGGTTTGATACTTTAACACCAGTGATGGCGAACCTTTTAGAGCTTTCAATGATAATAGACCACTGGCTGTGGCATGTGTGACGTAGGTTCGCCACCACTGCTCTACACCAAATACAGCAAGTCGTCCAGGAGTGAAATGACTAAATATCTTGTATGTAAAACCTAGAGGGATTTTATGTACCATTTATATAACACAGTCACCTAAATTATTATTATTATTATTTTTTACTTGAAATGTAAGTCATAATCTGTGGAAACATAAATGTAATCCAGGATGAAATTCAGAGACCCAACCCTATGTTAGGGATGGAAGGGTAGAAGAGTTAGGTGAAATTAAGTGAATGTTTGACTGACATAGATAGTTCGTAGTGAAAAATTTTTGAGGAGAAATCATAAGAAGAAACAGCAAAAGCAGCGCTAGGTAAACCACTGAATTTTTTGCTTCCATCTGGATACACTGTACCTGGGTAGCGACTATAAGGAGGTTGACATACCTTTTTTTCTCTTTCACCTACCATTATATAGATTGAAAAAGCAAAATACTCATCTTGCCAGCCTGTTTTGCAAATACACGATATAGTTTTGGTCAGTGAGATGGAAATAGGCATCTTCTGAGGGAATTTCAGGGCAAGTGTTTGCTTTCCTGCTAAAAGTAGGAATGTACTATTTGCAACCCCCTTTCTTCCTTTTTGATACCTGGCATGATGATATAAAATCTAAAACTATGATGCCCTCCTCATGGTAAGGAGGCAACAAAAAGGAGGATACACACCAAGGGAAGCAGAGTGAAAACACAGAGCTAGTTTAGCTCCTGGTGGCACCATAGATCAGCCGAATCTGTGCCAGAAATGGCTGCCTCTGACCTCCCTCTTGGCTAAAAATGGAAACCCCTATTTGTTAAGGCTGTATTTATTATTTTTGAACATGCAGCCTAATGCATTTCAAAATAGTACAAACAATCACCTTAACAACTCTCAGTATTGAGGGTTATTTCAGACTTTTAATTTGTGGTTTTTCAAAAATGTTTTTATAGTTATAGCTTGACTCAGGAGATATCTGAGTATACATATATATATATATATGTATATATGACAGAATCCTCTTTTAAAATAAAAGAAATTCTCAGCTTCTTTAGTAGAGTGGAAAGAGCTTCTATTACAGATTCAGATTACCTTGGGACTGTATCTTGGCTCTAATGCTTACCACTTTTTAAATCTTTTTCATTCATTTTAATGATCTCTGTCTTTTAACTGTATCTTTAGGCCATTTAGATTTAAAGTGATTATTGACATATTGGATGTACCTACCATTGTAATTATTTTTTCTTCATTTTTTGTTCTGTTATGCCTCCTTCTATGTAACCTCTGGGATGGGCAGAGAGGATACAGGCACGGTGTGGGCCCTAATCAGATTAGCCTGAAGACATGATCTTTTATTAAATGTAATTTGGAACTCAGTTTACTTTCAACAAGCACTTGTTACATTAACTAGGCCACTGGCTCATTTTGCAGAACCTGAGAATTTTGCAAATACGAAGAAAAGTGGTTTATAGCTTTCTTTCTCAATATCTTGTTCAGATCTTGGCATATTAATTACTCAGTAAATGTTTGTGTAGGGAGGCAATTTAGGAGAGTAGGAGCCAGAGAGACTTGCAGACTGGTGATATGGTGATTTGTGTCATTGACTTCCACTGTTACTTGTCACTCTACTCTATTTCTTCATCATTAACATTGGAGGAACAAGACCAACTCAAATATTACTATAAGAATCAAATTAGTTTGTAAATGTTCAGGGGATGCTTTAGGATTTCTGCACTGGAGAATTTAGAGGAGATACTGCTCTAGTTAGAAGAAAAAGGAGGGGCTGGGTTATACTTGTACTGAGAAAATACCGTGGCTGGGGAAGGGCTGGTGGACACAATGGAGAAGATAAAGAAGCTCTCATCTCCCCCTTAGCTCTGTGACGTGGCCATTTGTTACCCACAGAAGAGCTTAATAGGTTACAGGCATTTAGTCAAATGCAGGTGTCATCAGGCTGTGATGTATGGGATTTCCATTACACTGGAAGTGTTGATGTGCTGATAGCATCACGTTTATGGTAACATTTATGGTTGCTGATACACATTGTTATTGCAATACAATGTTATGATTTCTAAAGCCCCAAACTAACAGTCCACAGAAGAATCTACCCTTGAAATCACTGTTTTCTCCTAGATTTCACTTTTGGGGGTATCTCATGAGTGACTGTCAACTTGGGGAACCAGGATTACAGATGAAGTGAGGCGCCAAGCCAGGTGGGTGAGTGATGGCCATAAGGAGGTCAGGTTCCTCATCCTGAATACAGAATGACCAATGGTGCCCCCATAGAGTACACACTCTAGCATGGGGAGCTTGGTCAAGGGTGGTGTTGGGAAGTCAACAAATTCACCCTACAAAACAGGAGGGGCCCCAACTCCATCACCATCTGCATAGAAAGACACTGACCACATGTGATGACCCTTCACACCTGAGACCTACAGTTCACTCTGTGTGACCTGGAGGCCTCTCAAGGGACATTGCTGCTATCTGTCTCTAAATAAAAAGCCACAGACCTGTAAGCAGCCTGAACCATTCTCTTCAGGGCTTGGCACCCAGCCAGTGGAGACTTCAGTGCAGACATGAACCGACAAAGAAATGCCAACGGTAATACACACACACACACACGCACACACACACATCTCATTTATCCAGAGAAACTAGGGTATAGTGTTTTAGATCTTTTCCTGTGTGTTTATGCAAGTACATCTTTTAAGTATTTAAATATTTAATTATGTTTGCTAAAATATTTACATTTTCAATGTCAATAGATGCATTTTTAGTCATCATTTGCCTTAATTGAACTTAAGTAAAAGCATATTAAAACTAAAATCTATTTGTTGACATTATGCAATTTCCAACATTTGTTTTACAAATAATACTCTGATCCTTGCTGCTAAATCTTTGTGATGGCTTTAATTCATTCTTAAACTCCTTTTCATATTTTCTATCCTTTATGTCTCTAGGTTTTCTTCTGAGTGATTTTCTTTCTTACTGTTCATTAATTTTTTTCTTAATTTGTATTAAACTTGTTGTTTCACCCATCCTTTGAGATTTTGTTTTCAATTAAATTTAACATTTCTTCTTTTTTTGAGACAGGATCCTGCTATATGCTTCAGGCTGGTGTTGAACTGAAGGTTTATTTTTCAAGCTTATTTCCATCTGTTCATATATACACTCTAATCATTCTTTATACCTTTAATTAATTAAACATGGTGTGTTTGTAACGTGTGTTGTCATTGTTTTGATATGTTTCTACTGACCTTGCTTATAGTAGATTCTCTATGAGTTTTAAAATTTTGAACAGTGAGTACATTTTTTGTGGAAACTCACTGGGGATCCCAGAATAAGAATTTGGCCCATTTTGATAGATTGTTTGATGCCTCTCTCAGGGACACAATAGTTATTACTGGTAAAGAACACATGATATGCTAATTTATTGACATAAAAATTCTAGTTGTATTCATATGACAAAACCACGAGGCCAGGCCATGAATTCTCAGAGTACATCATTTTTTTTCTTTATCTGAAACCTACAGAGAAAAACTTGATTATTATCTTTTTGCAGCCTAAACTCTCACCAGCATTTCTCCTCATCTTTGTTTCTTTTTTTTTTTTTTTTTTTTTTTTGCGGCACCGGGGATTGAACTCACAACCTCGCGCCTGCCAGGGCAGGCGCTTAAGGCACTGAGCCAAACTCCCGGCCCTGGTTTTTTTTTTTTTGAGGCAGGGTCGCACTATGTAGCTCAGGCTAGCCTTGCACTCGCGCTGTAGCCCAAGCCGGCCTCGAACTCACAACGCTCCGCCTACCTCAGCCTCCCAAGTGCTGGGATTAAAGGCGTGCGCCACCACGCCCGGCTTCATCTTTGTTTCTGATGTGGGCATTGAACCCTTTAATTAGATCACAAAGCTCCCAGGGGCTCCAGAGTTTCAGCTCAGCTATTGCAGTTTAAGATTCTAGGTCCTTCATCATTTTTCATCCTGAAGACTTTCCTAACTTTTGTATGGGCCCAGACCTGTATTTAAGAGACTCTTCCATTTATCTAGTATTTCTTCTTTGTAAGGAGAGAGTTTCTGATTATTTAAATAATAATTTTGCTAGAAATTGAAGTTCTTTACTTATGGTAAATTTTTAGAGGTGGAATTGCAAATGTAAGACACAGGTACACTTTTAATGTTCCTCAAATGTTAAAATCTGATAAGCAATACACTATATATGATATTAAAAGAAATTTGTCCTCTTTGGAATGCCTTATAAGTATAATGTGAAACCATGATAATGACCAGAAGTCATCTTTTAAAAAATATGTTAGTTAAATGTGTGCTCAACTTGCTTCCCTCTCAAGTTTTTTCCCTTTAATAGGACATCTGTTTCATCATAAACTTTGGAAGTATAAATCCAAAAAACCTGAACATGCCCAGGGGAGCATGACAAACAAGAATTTTCTAAAGCATGCTCCCACATTCTTACTTCTACAAGGTGAGGACCCTGCCATATATAAACTCTATTTTCACATCACTCACATAGATTCATGTTGAAGGCTGGATGTGAACACGGAAGAAGGCATTTCATGGGGCTAGAGGTAGAATGAATTGCTGCGCATGCTGTTATTTTTAGTGGCTCCCTC
The DNA here is from genome assembly GCA_004363535.1 of Dasyprocta punctata. NCBI lineage: Eukaryota > Metazoa > Chordata > Mammalia > Rodentia > Dasyproctidae > Dasyprocta > Dasyprocta punctata. Next base: position 19,125 of record RJWM01020291.1, read on the forward strand.
TTCTAGTCCTTAAACTGTCACTACAGAGTAGCTTTGAACAAGCTGCAAAACGCTGAAAGGTCATAACCCAGGCGAGGAGGGATTCCAGGAACGTGCACAAGGAGAGATGCAGATGGGTAAACAAGCCATAAAGTGGGCCATATTTTCTCTTTTCTAGCATTTTGCTGAAGCGTTGACTCCAGGTTATTACTCTGTGAAAGTGAAAATTTAAAAGAGCCAATCCCAAACAAACCTACACCAATCCCCAGGTGGCTGGCTTTCCCCATTACTAATGAAAGCCAGGAGGGGCCTGAACTGAGTGAGGTGTGACAATTTGAGAGGCAGAGTGAAGCTTTCAGAGGCGAGAAGCCTGTCACCTCTCTCTTCATATCCTGAGGAGCATATGGGCAAGACCTAGCGTGCCCAAAGTCCTCGAGGCTGGGACAGCAGATGGACACCACACCCATCTTCCATTCCAGCCCGGCCTGTTCCAAGGTTCTTTAGCTGAGAGTGCTCACCTTTGACAGCTCCTTGTACACTGTGAATGGAAGCAAGGATACAATTTTCTGAGAAGCTAGGCAAATGGACCCATAGACAATAGAAGGAGAGATGGGATGAGAAGCAACTAGTTTAGCCACTGACCAGCCTGGTGTACATTATGCCTCTGGTTTCCCTGATGGAAAGTATAAGACTTCATCTGCTTAGGCAAGTGAGTGAAGCAGGTATTGGAGCGGTGTCGAGAAAGGAGGACTGGGTCTCTAGGAACTAAGAAATCAGAGTGTGTTATCTGCAGTGATTCTTCCAGCATATCTCTGGATACTCCCTATGTCATGAAGTTGGGGCTGATCAGCCTATCAAATATATCCCGAAAGTCAGAGTTAAGTCCATCATCAGAGAAGGGTGAGAAGATGGCCTTTTCTGTTCACTTTCCTTTTTCACAGGTTGCATCCTAGACCGTCAACAATACGGGCCAGTGGAGACACAGATGAGAAGTGAATCCTTGAAACACCATGTGGGAGAGAGTGCTTGACAATCAGAGATAGTAATTTCGAGTTCTATTCGGAGCAAAAAAAAAAAAAAATCCATCATCTTTATCACAACAGTTTCTAGATAAATTCCACTATTTCCTGGATACTATAGCTTCTGCTTTCCTGGAAACATTCATTAGAGTATTTGTCAAGACATTATTTAAAAAAAGGGTACTGACGATATAAAATTTCCATAAAAAATTCTTATCTTGCTCTCCTTGATTCAGTGGATTTTTCTAGATATAGAATTTTAGATTGAAAATGGTTTTGCCTTTGAATTCTCAGGCATTGATGCATAAAAGATGAAGATTGCTAATGAGGTATTTGAAATAGGAAATGTGGCAGCAGTTACAGACTAGAAATGTGTAAAACCCAGAAACAGTCAATATACACATGAAAAATTTTGCTATTAGTAAATGGCCACCTGACATTAAGGAGAACCTGCTTGTCTCTATAAGATTGTCAAAGATGATATGAACGATTGTATTTACCAAAGTGCAGACTAAGGAAATTAAACATTTTATCCAATGTTAATGGGTGAGAAAATTGGTATGAATTTTCTGGAGAACATGTTGTTTATAATTCTCTTCACTTAAAATCAGTTACTTTTACCTTTTGAAGTACGATTGTTTTTTGTTGAGTTAGAAACTTTTAGGTTCATCTCTTCATCTTTGGTGTAAAATTTCCTTAGGATGTGTGTAGGTGAAAACCTTTTTTATTCATTGTCTTAGTCCTTACCAGCCCATCTTCATCTTTTGTTTTGTTTCAGCCCCAAGGAAATGGTTCTTTTGTTATTTCCTTGATTTTTCTTCGGTTTGAAAAATTTCTTATTCTTTGTTAACTTTTTATTAAATGGGTATACAGGTCTTTCTGTATGGACCATCTATATCTTTTACATTTTTCTCATGTTTTTAATTTTTTGTCCTTTGTTGTATATTTGGGGTTGAAAAATGTGTTTGTTTTCTATTAATTTATTTTCACCAAATGTTTTAATTTATATTTTAAATTTTTTTGTGAACTCTGGCTGTTTTTTGTGTCAGCCTGTGCTTGTTTTGTGGATATGATACCTTCACATAATACAACTGAATTGACTTACAACAACATTAACAATTAGAACATCCCAGAAGTTCTCTTTTCCATGAATTTCCTGTTTCTCCTAATGAAAATTTTCTTTTCTTTTTTTCATCTTGGCTACTCATTTTGGTGTTTCTCTTTTCCTTAAGTATCTAAAAAGCCATGGTCTTCTATTCTTATTCACATTGAAGGACTATGATGTGTAATGGGAATAACTACCATTTTTTCTGCTTAGTTTTACAAATAATAAATGTATGACAAAAAATCAATGCAATTTTCAAAAGAGTTTTCATTTTGTTAGGTATGATCCCACTTTAATAAGCATTTTAACTTTTCTGTATAATCTGCTATAACATTGATTATATAGGCATTACAGGATCATCTATATAGGAAATTTTAAACTTTTAATTGGCTCCATTTAGGGTTGTCTTGTTAATAAAATCTCTTACAAATCATACTTTGAAGTTTTAACTGAGAAATATTTTAGAGTTAAAAACTCTTCATAGCTATTTGCTGGAAATGTTTTAGGGGAACTGAATCATGTATATTTTTAACAACCTACTATTTAATATATAATGGAAAATCCATTTTGTTATAGGTGTCTAATTTGTGACTATGATTTATTAAAGTTTTTTGCGTGTGAAGTTTTTAAAGGACTTGTATAAATTATATGAAATTGGCATGGACACTATAAAAATACTTGTATGACAACTGCAATTATTTACAAAATAGACACACTATGGGGAAATCATGTATTGTTGCAAAAGAGATTATTTTACTTTTTAAAAAATCTCATAGACTGATTGGCTGCATTAGCCTGTTGAAAAGTTTTCATTTAAAAGATGCCAAGATCTTTTTCCGTGACCTCACATTGCTACCCATTCATTTTTCACACACAGAGCTTTATTCATGCTGGGGATCACAGTCAAGTTGTAAGGTAGATTGATCTCATCATAGTGAAACCATTACATTTCTTTTGGTCTTCCTTACACATTTGCTCCATGCATGCTTCAAATCTGGAAAAAAACAAACTTATGGACTGGAGAAACAAAGAAGCTGCAATTTCCTTGCCTTAGTCCTTGGCCCGGGATGAAGTAGAGAGCATGATGTGGTGATTAGAGCCAGACCTACCCTTGGCCATGGGCACTGCAGCGGACCCAAACCTAATTAAGAAAGATCCTGAATAAACTTGAGTGAGAGCCAAAATCACTAGTCCCTTCAATCAATATTTTTGATATAAAAATTAGCATCTGGCCTGAATAAAAGGGAGCACTGTTTCATGCTGCAGAAGAAAAAAAAAATCCCCTTTTGCTTCTTGCTTCTATTCTAACCTTCTGTTGTTGGATATTTTATTGATTCGTGTCTGTGATAAGTTCTCAGAGCAGTTGACATGCAAATGTCACATTTCAGCCTCTCCTTTGGATGAAGGGATACAAGAAGAATTAGAATAACAAGTTCTACTTTAAACCCTAACTGGTATAGGCAGCAACCTTTTCCAAACATGGAAACTGGTTTGACTTGTTCTCTTGTTCTTGATTGAATTACTCCTGCTGGTATATAAAGTTTAGCTGAAATAACCTTTTAAGAAAGGTTTTGATTTGATAAGAAAGAGGATAAGCATTCCAGCAAAGAACAATGTACCATCAGAGTGTTAGAAGTCCTTTTATACTCTGCTAATCCCTTTACAACTGGAATACTCTTCCTTCCAAGAAATCCATTATTAGTTTCTACAACAGTACCAAGAAGATAGCATATGTTGGCGTTTTTCATGCAGTGTCTGGCACATGCTTTGGGTCTAAAAATGATTGCATTTTTATCTTTCGGCACATCACATACTTTAGAAATAAATCCTAGTTTTGATCCAGGGGATTAACCTACAGGCGGCAACATAGAGAAAGTAAAGATTCACCTTTGATTCATTTTGATGTCTTTCTGAAGACATCTTTGAATGAAGTTGAGAGGAGGAACAAATTGAGACATTTTTACCTTTTAGAACTCAGTGAAATATTTACTCATAAGATGAGATTATTTCTGGGGTCTTCAAAGTTGTGTAGTGGGAGAAGGAGTGAGGTGAATATGGTAATCAGCGAAAAGTCCGGCCATGAAATGATGATGTTTAAAACTGGGTGGTCAGTGCATGTGAGTTCATTATATTATCCTCTTTGTTTTACTGTGTATTTAAATTTTCCCATTATAAGTTTTCAAGTGGATGTTTTAGAAATAAATTCTTAAGTAACTGATCACAGCTGAGTCCCTCATCAGGAATTGTCTGATATCTGGCTGGTGATGGTCTGGGTTCCTTTCTTCAATGTGAGACAATCTGAAGGACCTACATGGTTGTACTGTTCCCCAGGGACCTGACGAGGTCTAGGTATTGTACCACTGTACAGCTTTGATGGGGTGCTGGTAAATTTTTAACAGCTACATCTCTAGATCTCTGATTTGTAGAGTTTGCCAATTTCTATGGTGTAAATACTTCCACTGTGGCCAATTTTAAGGCACCACTGTGATATCACTGAATGAAGTTGAAAGAGATGTGCATAATTGGTTTTCATGAAAGGGTAAACCAGCCTCAGCCAATCCTACTAATTTTTTCAAGTGAAATTCCTAAATGCAAGTCTTCACCTCAGTCTTCCTCCCCCTCCTACTCCTCCACCTCCTCCCCCTCCTCCTCCTCTCTTTCTTCTTCTTCTTCAGGGTAATCTAACCTAAATCAACACAAAACCCCATACTATTTTTTTTTATACTGTCAGTTTGGGTGATTTGTTTCTTAAAGAAATGAACATTCCATAGGGAAAATAAGGTAAAATTTGCATCTTGAATGTTTCAGTGAAGCATACACATCACCCACACCACACACTTTACATAACAACATGACAAGATTATGTTCCACAATAATTGCCGAGAAACAGTAAGGTAAAGTACAATCTTTTAGTTTCTTAAACACTACACAGCTGAGAACAGCATTCTGCGAGAATAGACTTCAAATATGTTGTTCTTACAGCTTCAAATAAGGAAAATATTCAAAGAATTCATGAGATGGTGTTATAATTGTTTTTATTAAAATTATTATTGCTATAAACCACAGTATATACTTGAATTTAGGTTTCATGATCTGAGCTTAGATTTTTTTAAACCAGAGTAAGTCATTTGTATATATTTGCTATTTCCAAAGAAAAATACAAAGCAACATTGCATGTCTGAAGAACTGTTAAGAATTTCACCCTACTGAGGAGCTATAGCCGGAATAAATACATAGTCAGAGATTGAAGTTTTATTTTTCTTTCTAAAAGTAGGAAGGGAAAAAAGGCATCATATTGAAAGGCACAAAGTGATACAAATCAAAAGAGGCATTTCATGAGGGATAATGCAAAAAAGAATTGAAGAAGGAATTTTGATCAAATGTATTGCAGATTATTCTTCACTATTGGGTCAGTCCATTCTTGCAGAAAAAGAAGTCGAAGACAATGGGAAAGAACTATCCCATTGAAGAGAGAAGGATGACCGCTGAATAAATTCACTTCACTTTACCAGTATTAGCACCCTAAAATGTCAGCAGAAAATCAAGAGCCAGTGGAGCTACCAAGAGCTCCAATAATGATTCTCAAATTCTGGAACACATTAGAACCACCTGAGAAAGCACATTAAATCGTAGTTTGCTCAGCACCACCATGGTTTGATTGAATGGAGCCAAGAGATCTGCATGTTAACAAGGTTCCTAGTAAATTCTGAAGCTTGTAGTCTCAGTCAAACCAAAACATACTGAAGAGCAATACAGCTAAATATCCGTGACACCTCCATTCCAAATGAAGACTAGGAATGAGTCTATGCCATTTTCTTCTTATGCAAGATGTATCATCCTTATAAATGCCAATTAGAACCTTTATCTTTTGCCCTGGAGGTTGCTTTTTAGAACATCTTTCAATACTCTCTCATCCAATCAGATTCTTATTTCTAATCTTTATACAATTCCTCAGTAAAGAGTATGCGCGTGTGTGTGTGTGTGTGTGTGTGTGTGTGTGTGTGTATGTGTGTGTGACTAGGAAGGTTGGGGATATATAACATACTTCTGGTAGAAAATTTTCTTAACCAAAAGACTAGGCTATGATACTAAGAATGTATCCTTATTGAATTGAAATTATGGTTTTTATAAACTCAGCAGTGCAGGACTGTTATGTATAAAAATAAAAAAAATCACATTCTTCACAATTATCCTGTTAACCAAGCTTATTCTATATGACATATACTCTTCTGATTCAGGGTCTCTTTTAATGTACCCGGGAGTCATTCCACTTGGATTATAGCTGTTCTCACACATTGGGTATCTCCAATGCAGACTCTTTCACAGGAATACATCTCTTCTGTGGTATGCAGGAATAGAAAATATTTCCCCAAGGATTGTGGCTCTTGATGGAAAAGGACTAACCTCCTCCTTGCCCCCCATGGCAGGTGGATAAGTGATTTGTTCCCCATGATGAATTAGATTCAATTCAAGTTCCTACATGAAAGTAGAAGGGTAGACATTCCCACTGGGGAAGACACTTGCCCATCTAGCAGCTTAAAATTCAAAGGGTAGGGGTGCGTGTGTGTGCGTGTGTGTGTGTGTGTGTGTGATCACAGTCAAATCCAGAAAAGATGGGAGGTGTTTGTTGCTTGCTGTATTTCGAGGAAGGCTCATATGTCTCGCTGCCCCCTTTACTTTCTGTTTCCCCTACACAACAGATATTAATGCATTTTTGACAATTAGCCAGTAACCATTTCATATAGATGCATATACTAAAGAGAAAAGACCTACATGCTTTCCTTTTTCTGCACATTTATATGGCACTTGCTTTCTTTATACCAGCAAGGCTGCATTAGTTGAGGAGAGTTGGTATCTTCAGAACCCATTTTTTTCTCTCCTGCGCTAACTGTATTGCTTTAATTTTTAATTGCTCCTAGGGAATTTTATCACTGAGATTCACCTATAAACTGACTGTCACCACAAAGGGTTGTGACTTATGAAAAACTTTCTGAGCTGATCGCCTCTTTCCTTGGCCAAACCCTGAGCATCAGGGCATGTTGTTCCGTCGACGCTGGCGCGAAGGTTGAGTTTCTATCTCAGTGCACAGCATGAAAGCTTGGGCCCATCTGTGTCACACAAAGCCAAACCTCTCTTGAAGTGATTTGTTTACAGTGTCATTTGATGGAGTGGAATGTTCTGTAACTCATTCGAACTGTTACAGAAGCTTGGCTAAAAGGTCACCACTGCTCTTTAGAGTTTCCAAATCTGGGCACCATCTGGGAGCTTGTTAAAGATAAGGGTTTCCACTGGTTTTTTCCATACCAACTAGATCCAATTAGCAAAGGCCTAATTTTTCAGAGGTTTGTGTTCATGGTGTGAGACAGAGAGAGAGAGAGAGAAAGAGAAAAAGAAACAGAGAGAGCATGAGCAGATAAATTAAAGTTGCCCAAAAGTATGTGAGCCTGTTTTGTTCAAGTTTGAGAATATATGCCAAAGTGACAGTATTATTTAACATGCGTGAATAGGCACGGCAGCCTTGAAAGAGACAGAGAGAATTGTTTATTAATGTCCCTCTTGAGTCAATACATTCTTTAAGTGTACCCTTGGGAGTCGGTTCTAAAGGAAATTGAGCTTCATCATTTACTCAAAATTCAGTTGGCAAATGGCAACTCATTCCTTAAAGTCATGAAAGCCAGGCAGCCTAAACACTCACCCTGCGCAGCACCAATAACGTTCGAGTTATAATTTTACAGTTTTAGTCTAGGCCTGAAATTGGCACGTGCTTTCTCTCTGCCTCCTTCTTTCTGAAACAAGAGCTTGGATTTTCCAAACCTCAAAGGCTCAGCTGTAAAACTGTTGGAGAACAGCAAGAGGAAAAGAAAAGTTTTCTTCTCCACTCTCTGCTGGCCAGTTCTGCTTTCTCCCTTGAAACATTAACTGTGTCTTTTGACACTTGTCCTTGGAAAAAGTCCAAATGTGGCAAATGGTAGAAGCAACATTTCTTCACCCTCCTGCCTGGAACTTCCTGTGATGTGGATGAACTGTAGCTGGGACTTTTAAAGGTGGGACAAGTCAGTGGCTCTCCACCACCCTCATCCATGTCGATCAACCGATCAAATGAGTAAACAGTGCAATTCCTGTAACAATCAAAATCTTCACATTTGGCTGGAACCCCTGAAAGGGTCTGGATCCGCGAGCTTGCACAGTAGCAGCTTAAAACAGGCTCATTGCCATCAAAAACATTCTAAGAAATATGTGTGTGTATGTGTGTGGGAGTTGTGTATGCATTTGTAGCAGATACTCCGGAGGGGAGAAACTTAAACCTAGAACTGTAATTTTGTTTCTGAAGTTGCAAGTTGGAGAGGTAAAAAACACATTTCCCTCAGTTCAGTTAAGCTGGCTTGGAAAACAAGTTGTCCTTAGAATGGGGGAGGATTCCATCCATATTCCTTCTGAGGCTAGGAGGGAGGTCTCTCTGGCAAAGTCTTCATGTTTCATTCAGGTCGGGGAATCTTATTCAAGTTCAAAACCGGTTTCATCATAGAGTACACGGTGTTAAGACTTCCTCTGCCGGGAATATTTCAAAGCCAGGAGATCACCCAATTCATTACTGGCTTCCAAAATCTGCAAGGAGATTGCCTTCCATCAGTTATCTTTAAACCACTAAGTGACTCTGCTTTGCAAAGCTTCACAAAGACCCACAGCCTTAGTATGCCAGCATCTTTGATTTTAAAGAAAAGAAACAAAAGCCATGTCATTAGGTTGTGGTTGATAAGGCCTAGAGGAATGTAAGAGCTCATTCATTTTATTTAATGGTCTAACTCCACATTACAAATGCTTATTTTATTTTGGAGATGTGAATAGAAGAATAAAAACATCTGGCCTATCTAAGCCCTTTGAGAATTTATTTTAAAATTTAGTGACTTACGTGTAACCTTGTGGAAGAAACAAGGTTGCATTATATATTTGAGGTTATGTCTTCATGACACAGAGAACTAGCCTAGCCAAGAACAAAATGCAGTATGGTGGGACTAATCAGCATTATCTTTAACTGTCCCGTGCTTTATCCCCTGCCCATTTTAAAAAAAGCATCCCTGCATTCCATGTAATAATAGAATTTAAACTCACAAGGGACCAAAACTGCACCTGTTTCAGTTCTCTTACTTTAACTGTAAATATATCCTCAACTTTGCCAATGAAGCAAGAGATCCATAAAGTTTAAAAAGATGTAATTTTTACTTCTAGTATATCCACCAGTATTGATACTGACCCTATGCTATTGGGTACACCTCTTTTTAATCTTTGAGCCTGTTTTTCTTAACTGGTCAAATAAGGAGGATAGTATTAGGAGTCAACGCTCTGAAGAAGGCAGGGTGAGAGGTGATAACATTAATATGCATGGTTAATGAGTCTCATAGACGTTCTTGGTTAGAAAGCCTTTCAAAGTGATATCAATTAAAATATCTACCAATGTGCTAAGAGTAATTTATTTCTTGATGGTAGGATTATGGGCACTGAAAATCTTCTTCCTCTTCCTCCTCCTCCTTCTCCTTCTTCTTTGCCTTTTAAATTTCCCACATGAAATCTGTGTACTAAGAAGAAGTAACAGAAATTGTGCCTTAAATGCTATCTGCTTGGAGTAGTTTCTGTTGATCTTTGCTGAAGGGGGGAAATGGAATATCTCAGTGGTTTCCAAAAAGGAGTACTTGCACATGAGGAGGATATATGTGAAGTCCTGGGGGAATTTGTATTTATTTTTTCTCAGTAGTAAGGATTGAACCTAGGGTCTTCACACTGAGTTACACCTCTAACCCTTTTCATTTTTAAATTTAGAGACATGGTCTTGCCAAGTTGCCAAGGCTGAACTTCAACTTGTCATGCTCCTGCCTCAGCCTCCCAGAGTGCTGGGATTAGAGTCATACATCATCACGCCTGCTATTTTTATGTCTGCCATAAAATGCACATATATAGGGCACATACCATTTATGAATAGTTTACATAAAATTTTCTGATGCAAGAACACCTGGAACACAGCTATACCCAAAGTTAGGCTTCCCCAGCTTGGAAGACCCTAGAGCCATGGGCATCTCAGTGACAGGACCTTGGGAGGGGACTCTTATTGCATGTGGTTGGGTTGGAGATTTTAAGGAAGCGGAGAACAGTTAGTTCTGGGTTGGATGCTGACCCAAGGTGGCAGTGGTTCACTGGCTGGCTATGCACTTAGACTTTTTTTGTTTGGGAGGCCAAAGGATGGTGGAGAAGCTAGAGCTGTCCTTGGTGGGAGAACAACCTTCATTCAGGAAAGGGAGATGGTAAACCAGCCTATGTCTGTTACAATTGTTCCAAACAATGTTTTCCACTGCACTTTCCTTATATCCCGTGAGCATTTATATTCGGTTGCTAGTTTAATGACCCGGCTGTTCAAATTTCACTTTCTCAGTTACAGCACTGCTCAACTTTTAAACATCAAGATGAATGCACGATCTCAGAAGTTAAAAGGCGTCTGCCTAGACAAAGTCTCAGTGCTCTTTCAACTACGTATTCCACAGCAATTAAGAACCCGTGAGGAGAATCACTGGTCTGTTATCCACAGAACTGAGTATGCTTGAGTACCTCGGTGTGTCTAAACCACAAAAACTACATATTTTTCTCTGCTGTCCATCTGCTCCTGTCAGCTCTGGGGGTTGCTCCCTACCCATGTCTTCTCCTCTTCCATTCCCGTAGGGACCCCTCTTCACTGTCTTCTTCCCTTATGCATAAACACGGGCAAGTCTTTTCCCATTTCCAAAGGCTCTTCTTAACCTAACTTTCCTGACTTCACAGACATTTTCCTTCCTTTTTTTTTTTTTTTGCCCAATGCCAGTGACAGACGCACGTCTTAGAAGGCTTGCCTACTTTCTTTTGTCACCAGTTCACTCTATTTGAAAGAAACAGGTTTTGAATACTAATGTGCTGGAAATACAGACTCATTTTAGAGAACCTGGAGAATACAGCAAATGTAAAGAACAACAGCAGAGTTCACTATCATCTCAAGACTTCCAGGTAGCCCAGTTGTTAATTGTCACTCAGCATATTTGTATTGGTACCTACCATGCACTGTTAGCTGGTCCTGAAGCTGTGTAGGTAAAGAAGAGAAGGGCTCTCTTTCCTCTCTCTCTCCCTGCCTTCTCTCCCTCCCTCTCTCACTCTCATTCTTTTTATTCTTATCTCATTCCCTGCATTACCCTAAAATAGCCCACTCTAAAGAGTATTGAGCTCTCACTAATTGTCGACCCAATAGTTCCTTCTTATCTCTTCCCTACTCTAATTTTGGGGGACATTTTGCTCCTCCTCCTTGAAACCCTCTCCTCTTTACTGTGCATGACACTACACTGGTCCACATCTTTTCTGATGGGTCTAGCTTCACCTAAGTCTCTGCAGCTCTCCCCTGTGATTCCCGTACCCTGGATCTCCACAGGAGTCTGTCCATGACCTGCTCACTCTCACCTGTTTCTGCCTTTGGCTTAAGGATCCCTCAGTTCCCTAAACTACAGTAGCTGTCTGTCACTTAGACTGATATGTTACAGGTCTGATCTTGTTGATTTTCTACAGATTGCTTCATTGGGTCATATTTTATTATGAAGGATTTCATGGCTATGAAAAGTATCAGGACACAGGCAGTCAATGCTAAAATAACATGAATGATCAGCTTTTGCATTTCAGAACAAGTAAATAGCACATTTGGCTACTCAATCAATCTCCTATGAAACCAAAATACTGAATGGACTGAAGTCTCCACTAAACTGAATTTTTCCTCTGTCCACTGAATGGATTACATTGTTTGGTATTGTTGACACATCCTAGGTTTTAGCAGTGAGTTTTACTTGTCATTAGTATTGTTTTCCTTGACCACCTGAGAAATCCAAAGAACCCTAAGCCGGCTCTATGAAAGCTCTTACTTACAATCCAAGGTACCTAAGCGAGAGGTTCTGTTGGCCTGTGGGATACTCACTTTATCTAGCATCTGCTGAGTATGTGCTGCTGACACACAAAACCGAGCCCGACCTTCTGTAAGTGGAGTGGCTGGAAATCCAACGGACACCACAGCAATTTTTCTCTCCAACATATGCCTTGAAAAAGCCCTGAGGAAGAGGAAAAAAAAATTAACCACAGAAGACAGAATTATCCTGCCCCCTGCAAGAGAATATGGATAATTGACTTTTTCTTTTTTTATGATAAGCAAGGGATAATTAAAGTTATCAGAGTACCAGAGTTGACCAAGAAATGTCCCCCATAACTGAATGTGTTGTAATTATGGCCCTGAGATGATCATTAGATGATTGTGGGAACCACATTTTTGACATTGAGCAGAAAATGCAGGTGATTCTGTTTTAACAGGTCTGCAATGATACAAAATCTTTCATCTGCAGGGTCCCTAGGAATAATAATAGCAATAAAAAACCCAGCTAACAGAATACAGTTATATAACAAAGCATTTATATGTATTACATGGAAATCTGCATGTTTTAAAAACCTCATACCAGTAATGTGATCTGGACATGTATACTTATTCACCATAATTTGAAGAGTAGGATCTGAGGGTCCTAAGCCAATATTCCCACTTTAGGACCAAGGTTTATATTTCACATCAAATATAAGAAATAGCAAGAATCTCTTCCGTTTTTTAATGTGTGAAGGAACATACCAAGGTATACACAAGGGTAAAGCCCACTGACTAGGTTCAAGGGGAATCAGGCCGGAGGGAGGCAGAGAAAGAATTGTGCATCCTCAGAGAATCTTGAGGGGCATACACAGCTGATAGGATGTAAGTCAGATGACTACAAAGCTCTTTGATGCAGAGAAAAGCCTTTGTACGCTATGATTCCTGCCCTTTATCCTTCTAGCTTTCTTCTTTTCCAAAGCTAATTTCAGAGAGTATTCTAGAATGTTCAACTCCAAGTCTGTAAATTGCTTGTGCTGTGAGCCAAGGTCAGATAAAAAGGCACAAACCCCCATGTGAGTCTTCCCCCCGCCCTTTGGGCTCTGTTGCTCTCTGCAGGAAACCTTAATTACAGAGTGGCTATACCCACAAGTGAAGTTAATGCCTTAGATCTGTTCTTAGCATTAAGAGGTTGCTGGTATATTATTTTAGGCTGGAGGCTGACAGTGCCACAGAAGCCTTCCAGTTGTAACTCAGGAAGAATTCTTGAAGCAGACATGGCGAGTCAGCCTGCCCGTCCATTCATCCGCCCGGCTGTCTAGTGTACTGCCTTCGATCGCCTCATGCAGAATGCAGCTGATCAAGTGACACTGTGGTGGCAGCAAAACCTCTGAACACACAGCCTGTCTGGCCCCCTGGCTAGGACAAGGCAAGATTTGCCCTTTGATTTCGACTGGGAAGGCTGTAGGCGACAAAGCTTTCTAGCTGAGAAAACTTGAAAACAGACGCTGTTCTTTCTCCTTCTTGATCACCCTATGGAAGGCTGCCCACGACACTGCACAGGATGGGAGCTCATAATTGTCTGAGAAACAAGTCAAGTGCTTTTATCGCTGAAGTACAAACCACCTGACCCATGATCTCAGGCCAGTGTTCAGGGCTTCCAACAGACGGTTTTCACTGTCTGCATGTCCCTTTGTACCAAAGGAAGTAAGTTTTGCCAAAGAATGTAGAGCAAAACATATAACTCTGTTGCTTCATTAGGTCAATCTGAGCCACTCTGGACCACTTTTGAAAATTTATACTACTGCTGCTAGCAGCCTTAAGCTAATGTATGTGATTGCACTGAACATTTTATGTAATGCGCCTCCAGGTTTGTTCTCCCTGAAGCAAATTAGAGCTGGCATAGGCTGGAAGAAATTAAACAAAGTGAGATGATTATGAACATTATCCTAGAAGTACATGCAGTATCACTGTATCTTCCAAGTGTCTGCTAAGGACCACCAAAGGAAATTATAAACCCTGTTACCATGTAAGAAATGTAATACATTCTTGATTTTTCTTGGGGAGGGGGCTGATCCAGGTTCTCACTATGTAATTCAGGCCTGACCTTGAGCTCACTATGTAGCCCAGGCTGGCCTCTAATTCTCAGTGATCTTCCTGCTTCAGCCTTCCAAGTGCTGGGATCACACACATGTGCCCCCATGCCTGGCCATTCCTGATTATTTAAGTGCACATTTTATGGGCACGGTCACCTTCTGCTAGACTCCATAATGATTCCAGTGGTAGTGTTGTAACAGGACTATGTTGAAAAGGATATTGGGCTTTTCATTCTACACAGGTGAGAATGTAGACAGACACAGCTTCTAAGTAATATCAAAAACTTTTTATGTGTGTGAATAAAAGAAGTGCTTCTGTACTGTTTCAAGGAAACAAAACCAGATAGTAGGGTCAGCTTTTGCCAGCAACTTCTGCCAAAGACATGTTATTACCTTTTCTAACTCACCTGTTTTTTGTTTCCTCAGCCAATTCAGTTAGAAATTTTTCTGTCATAGTAACTGATGTTTTTGAATCACTAAAGATGACATGCAAGAAAGTTAAATTAAATGTGTAGTTTTAATGAGATGTGCATTTCCCCCATGTAGACTGAAGCTTGAAAGGCTATGTTGTGTGTTCAAAAGAGCTGAGGCATGGATAAAGAGAATGGCTTTGAATTCTGAGCACTGCTCCTGCAGCAAATGGGAGCCTTAGAAAGTAGTTTGACTTTCATAAGTCTCAGCATCATCATTTATAAAGTGGGGTAAATATCTCAACTACAGCAGGTGGTCATCAGGGTTAAACAGCCTTATTTAGCATGCAACCAGAATTCATTAATGCTAGCATCTGTCATGATGTGTGTCTAGATGTCCCCCTAAAGCCTCATACAGTCATCAGTGGGACTCTTCAGAGGCGGCTGGATCTAGAGTGTGTGAGGCTGGGATTAAGGGAGTGCGATTACTAAGTTAGTCCACTGATAGGTTTGGCACAGTTCTGGGTGTGGGAAATGAGAAGGTTCACCCTGGGTGTTGAGCCCAGGGACTGAATGGAAGGTGAAGGGTGGAAAGAGGGCAGCTGCCATTGCTTGTTGCTTGCTCCTTTGCTGCCTTCTGCCTGCCATGGACTGTTTCTCCTCTGCAATGCTCCTCTGCCATATGCCCCTTGTCTTGGAGCCAGCCTGTTATGAGCTGAAACCTCTACAACCTGAGAAGTGAAAGAAATCTTTCCTCTTTTAATTTTGGGCTTTGGGCATTTTTGTCTCAGCAATGAGAAAAGTAACTAAGACAGCATCTTTTGAAAAACAATCTTAAACTGGACAGAGTAAGATAGTTCAACATAAAATCTAGTGCCAATATCACATAATTGGTTCAGAATGTAGCAGGTTCTTTACCTACTACTTTTCTGAGAGTTCTGTTTTTATTAATGTAACCAAAAATTTCAGTAATTATTTGGAGAGCCACACAACTATGGAAACTCAAACTTGTACTCTGTTGAAACTAATATCAATAACTGTCATAGTGACATAATAGTGGTGCTACTAATAATGGCTATCAGCATGCCAAGTACTAAATGCTTTGTACACACCATTAGTATTACTAATAACAGCTAGCCCTGAGTAGCCCTTATGTAAAAGACAATGTATCAAATGCTATATAGACTTTATCTTTACAGTGATCTTAGGAAGTAGGCACTAGTATAGCTCATTACATACACGCAAATCTGGGATTTCCAAAGGTTGGGTCACTTGTCCAAGATTCCCCAGCTAGGAAGAGGCCGAGTCAAAATTCTTTTTGATTCTGAATTTCTGATTATGCCATAGAGCATAACTTTTTTTTTTAAATTTTATTTATTTATTTATTTATTTTTTTGCGGCACCGGGGATTGAACTCACAACCTCGCACCTGCCAGACAGGCGCTTGAGCCACTGAGCCAAACTCCCGGCCCTGGTTTTTTGAGGCAGGGTCGCACTATGTAGCTCAGGCCAGCCTTGTGCTTGCGTTGTAGCCCAAGCCAGCCTTGAACTCACAACGCTCCTCCTACCTCAGCCTCCCAAGTGCTGGGATTAAAGGCATGCGCCACCATGCCCGGCTTGAGCATAACTTGTATATGATGCATATTATATTAGTGAATATTTGAATTGCAATGTATCCGGAGTTCTGGCATGCTATGGCATAATGTGGTGACTACAGATAACAAATATTTTATGTATATCTCAAGAGGCTGGAAGAAAGAGTTTTGAATGTTTTAAGGAAATCACAGCTGTTTATGGAGATATGTTGAGCTTGATTTAAACATTGCACAAACATGCAGATATTGAAATATCACATGGTAGCCCATTAATAGGTATAATGTTCATATTCTTTTTTTTTTTTTTTTTTTGGTACTGGGGATTGAACTCACAACCTTGCACCTGTCAGGCAGGCACTTAAGCCACTAAGCCAAACTCCTGGCTCATATTCTTACATATCTGTTAAAAATAAAAATAACTAGTAAAAAATGCACTAGTTTTTACTCATCATGCACTCTTTTCATTGGGTTGTCTCATTTTTCCAACCTTTGAGTTTCTAATACTGGTTTCCATGATTGAAGTCAGAACTACCTAGCACATTTTTTTCCTTCCTCTGCTCTAGTAATGTGCACTGGATACTGGAATGAATTTATTTTGGTTGCCTTGTTGGAGCTAATGTTAACATACTAGGTAGATATGAGCTAAATTTGAAATCTTCCTTCTCAAACATTTTACCTCTCCAGCCACCTTGAATAAATATGGGTGCACTTTTGTGCCTTCCAAAATCAGACAGGAGAGGAATTTGTATTATTAGCTACTTGGGAAGCACCTCCTCTCCCTTTAGTGTAGAGTGATATCATATGTGCCATCTCTGTAGCACTCTATCTCCTGGGATTCTCTACCTGGGAGCATCTTTAGGACCACGTGGTAGTGCTGTTGGCATGCTAAGAACTCACGTATGTGCTTTATAGCTTCTTATTTTGCTATGGTGGAATGTCACAGAAAGATATTTCAAAGACAGTGTCTTTTAGGAACTTACAACTCAGTCTTACTCTCCATGAATTCTCAACCTCTAGACCCCCCAAATCTCTTTTATTGAAAGTTTTCTTCTATATTACAAACATTACCAGCTGGTTCAGACTGGTTTAGGGTCAAAGAAAATGGGGTTATATTGGAGGGGAGTTAGGATGTCTAGAATTTGAGAAATATTATTTTGAATATTACTTTCCAAAGTGTTCTTGGTCAAAGAAATCAATAAATGTCTTACATTTGGAATGAGGTTTAGTTAACTTCCTTCTAATAACAGGGGTGACAACAGAGTCTCTCATAGGCTGGAGAGTTATTCCTGTATAAAATTGTGCTATAGCAAGAAAAAGTCATTTTTTTCCCCTGTACGATTTTATTATTATTGTCATTGTTTTATTTTGTTGTTGTTTTGTTTTGTCTGTCTGTGAAGTTTAGACTGGCCTTGAACTCACTATATAGCCCAGGCTGGCCTCAAACTCACAGCAATCCTTTTGTCTCAGCCTCCAAAGAGTGCTGGGATGACATGCGTGTGCCACTATGCCTAACCTTCTATACAATTGTTGGTAATGCTCAATCTCAGAGTTGCAATTAATGGAAAACAGGACAAAATAGGCTCATGCCAGTGGCATTCAAGTTTAGTGGTAAGAGAATGCGCTTTGGAGTGAGCCTACGTTTGGGCGGAGGTTGCCTCTTCGATTTTTTACTATCATTTCATTTGCATGACTGTGGGAAAGGGGTTCAGTTGTCCTCAGCCTCAGCTTCCCTGCACATAAAATGAGGTTGCTTCTTTTGGGCATAACCACAAAAGTCGATGGGAGAAAGTTCCAATTCTGCTTGTTTGAATGGTAATTTTGGAGAGATGGTTTTAAAGAGTTCTTTCTGAGAAAGGTGTTTAGCCAGAGGGAGGCTCAGGATCATCCTTTGTTTACAATTGCCATAAGTGATTTCACCACATTTCCTGAGCTCAAAAATGGTGTCAGAGAGAGAAGTGGGCCTTGGAGTCCGGTTCCTTTTTTCTAAGACATGTGGCAAAAGTCCCGCTGATGACTGGTAGGGGCTACTGAGGTGCTGTACTAGTGGCTTCTGAATCCACACACTCCCTCAAATACATGCTCTAATGCCTGTGCAGGAAAGGTAGACTGTGTCAAAGGCATCACCGTTGGCTGCTTGGGGTTTAGGCATGATTCTGAAAACCTCTGAATACTTACGCTACTTTACAAGGGTGGTAAAGGAGCACGGGAACAATGGGAGAGTCATCGTTGCCAT
>RJWM01020292.1:0-37473 GCA_004363535.1 Dasyprocta punctata
TGTGTTGTTGCTTTTGATTTTTCATGTCTACTAATAATTGTCTTATATAGTTGAGTGCTCCTGTATTAGATCCATACATATTTATGGTTGTTATTTCTTCCTCTTGAATTTTTCCCCTAACAAGTATGTAGTGGCCCGCTTTATCCCTTTTCATCATTCTTGGATTGAAGTTCACATGTCTGCAAGCAGAATAGTTACCCCTGCTTTTTTCTGTATTCCTGTTGCATGGCATTTTTTCCCATCCTTTGACTTTCAGTCTATGAATTTCTTTTTGAGTTAGATGCTTTTTTTTTTTTTTTTTTTTTCAGCATCGGGGATTGAACTCACAACCTCACGCCTGCCTCACAGGCACATAAGCCACTGAGCGAAACTCCCAGCCCTGGTTTTTTTGAGGCAGGGTCGCACTGTGTAGCTCAGGTCGGCCTTGCACTCACATTGTAGGCCAAGCTGGCCTGGAACTCACAACGCTCCTCCTACCTCAGCCTCCCGAGTGCTGGGATTAAAGGCATGCGCCACCACGCCTGGCTTAGATGTGTTTGTTAATATAGCATATTGTTGGATCTTATTTCTTGATCCATTGTGCCAGTTTATTTCTTTTGATTGGCAAATTGAAGCCATTTACATTGATGGTTATAATTGATATGTATTGGCTTGTCTTTGTCATGTTATTTTACCATTGTTGATTCCCTGAATTTTCTCTCTGTTTAATTGGTCACCCTGCCTGGTGGTTTCTTTCTGTTGTTATTCTTGAAATTGTGGTCATTTTTATCTCTCTCTAGAATGTCCTTCAATATTATTTGTAGGGTTGGCTTGGTGGTGATGAATTCCTTCAGTTCTTTGTAATAGAGGTATCTTGAGTCTCCATTAATTTTGAAGGACAGTTTCACAGGGTACATCAATCTGGATTGGAAGTTGTCTTCTTTCAGGACATGAAATACTTCACTCCAAACGCTTCTTGACTCGAAGGTTTGTGTTGGGATGTCTTCTATGATTCTGATGGGCTTTCCTTTATAGGTGACCTGTTTGTTTTCCCTTATAGCTTTCAATATTCTGTTCTTGTGAGTTTCTAGAATATTGACTATTATATGTCTTGGTGTAGTTTTATTGTGGTTATGGCTGTTTGGATTTTGTATGCTTCATTTATTTGAATGTCAAATTCTATTTCTATATGCTTGGGAAGTTTTCCACCATTATTTCTGTGAAGAGGCTTTTTTGTAGTATTTATGCTGTCTCCGGCTTTCTCATTGACCCTAGTCAATCTTAAGTTATTCTTCTTTGCTTTGTCTTGTAGCTGTTGGATTGATTTCTTATGGTCTTTTGCTATTTTTTGAGATATCTTTCTTTTCATGATCACTAGCTGCAATTCTGTCTTCAAGATCTAAAATTCTGAGCTGCCATTGGGGATGCTTCCTGCAGGTAACCAGCTTGGTCTGGAAGGCAGCAGCCAGCCCTGCCCACCCATACACATCAGTTACCATCAGGACGCTTCAGTCCAGTAACCAGTCATGTGCACACCAGCCACCATCTGGGATGCTTCTCACTGATAACCAGCATGGGCCAGGAAAAGCAGCAGCCAGCCCCACACCAGTGTACCCAGTGCCCAACATCAGATACCTGTAGCCAGCACAGGCCAGGAGAACCAGCCAGTCATGCTTTGGAGAAATTATAGCCAACGCAGGAAGTGCCTCAGACCCCATTACCCACTTGTCGAGAAGAACCCAATAAAATGTCAAGGCAAAGAAGCAAAAGGCAGTATCTGGCTTCCAATGCATGCAGAGCAAGTCCAGGAGATACAAACACCGAAGAGATCAGGAGTCACACACCTGAAGTTTCTGAAGTGATGGCAACTGAAGTAAAGAAACAACTTCATGAGGTTATAAAAGAAGTTAGAACAGAAATACTATCTCAGGTAAAATAAATGAAAAACATCATAAAAGAATTGCTAAGCATCTCTGAAGAAGACATAGATAAAAAAACAGAGGCACACAGGAAAATGAGGGAAACCTTGAATGAACAATATAAGACTTAGAATGTGTGAAACATTCAAAGAGCTATCCAGGAAATGAAAAACTCCATTTAAAGTTGGCAAAACCACTTGAAAGAAACTGAAGATAAATTCTCAGACCTTGAAGGCAGGTTTGCAGCTAGTGATTGTGAAAAGAAAGATCTCTTAAAAATAACAGGGAACCAGGAAATAACAGTTCAAAGGCTACAAGATGATGCAAAGAAAAATAATTTGAGAGTGATAGGTGTCAGTTAAAAGGGATCAACACAAACAACATAAAAAGTCTATTTACAGAAGTAATAGCAGAAAACTTCCCAAGAATGGGAAAAGGACGTGACATACAGATAAGTGAAGCATATAGAACTCCAACTAGCCATAACCAAAATAAATTTACACCTAGACATATAATAATCAAGATCCCAGAAATTCAACACAAGAACAGAATATTAAAAGCTGTTAGAGAAAAGAAACAGATCACTTATAAAGGAAAATCCATCAGAATCACGACAGACTTCTCAACACAAGCCATCAAGGCAAGAAGAGGTTGGAGTGAAGTATTTCATGTCCTGAAAGAAAACAACTTCCAACCCAGATTTATGTACCCTGCAAAACTGTCTTTCAAAATTAATGGAGAGTCAAGATACTTTTGTGACAAAGAACAACTGAAGGAATTCATGACCACCAAACCAACCCTACAAAGAATAGTAAAGGACATTCTAGAGAGAGATAAAAAAGATCACAGTTCCAGGCATAGTGGCAGAGGGGGATCACCAAGTGGGGCAAGCAGTTGAATGGAGGGGAAAAGTTGGTGACCAAAGTATCTTGGTTACTTTTCTCTCACTGCTGAGACAAAATACCGATGCTCAAAATGAAGCAAGGAAAGGTTTATTTATCTTAAAGTCTTGGAAGTTTCTGACTATACTCAACTGGTTCCAAGGCAGGTTGGTGTGACTGAGGGGCAGCCATTCATGGTGGCCACAAGGAACAACAAGAGTGAACAGGGCAGAAGGGAGGGGAAAAGCACGCCTCCTTCCTCCCCTATATTGTATGCCAGTTACCCATCCCTAGGCAGGTGCAGCACTCATGCCACCAACCCAGCACTAGACAATGAACCAATCACAAATGCTAGATTCAGCCACCTCCCTAACTGCATGAGGTTTGGGGGGCCACCCAGACACAAACCAAAATGTAAGGACAGGAAAATAGCAAGGCAGAGATGAGCCAGTGCATGTTGGCCATAATCATTAATGTAGATGGCCTCAATTCACCAATGAAAAGAAACAGGCAGAGTGGATCAGGAGACAGGATCCATCAATATACTTTATACAAGAAACACATTTAACTCAAAAGGAAATTCATAGACTGAAAGTCAAAGGAGATAAAATAATGCTCTATGTGACAGGGAACCAAAAAAAAGTAGGGGTAGCTTGCCCATCAGCTGCAGAATGGATAAGAAAGATATGGCAATTTTATACAATGGAAAGCTACTCAGCTATAAAAAAAGATAACCTTGAGGTTCTTGTAGGTAAATAGATGAAACTTGAGATCATGCTCATGGGTGAAATGGTTCAGAGTTACATGGGTGAACATCATGTTGTCTCCCTAGTATAAAAAACTAACGGAGTTAGTGGGATCCAAAATGCACAATAGATACTGTGAAAGTGAAAGGGGAGGAAATGCCTAAAAAAGGGAAGGCAATGGCCATTGTTAATCTATTATCTTGTTTTGAAGCCCTGTATTGTTTTCATTGCTCTGTTTTGCTTGGTTTTATTCAGGTTTTTTGTTTGTTTGTTTGTTTGTTTGTTTGTTTGATTTTATTATATTTGATGGCATGGGCAGCTATTTTAAAGATAACAAAATATATTATGGTAGCCATTATTGATTTCCTATGATCTTGTTTTGAGGCCCTGTATTGCTTTCATTGTTTTGTTTTGATTGATTTTATTCTGTTTTGATTTTGTTATGTCTGATGGTATAGGCAGCTACTTTGAAGATAACAAGAGGCATTATGGTAGCCATTGTTGATTTCCTTTTATCTTATTTTGAAGTCCTATATCACATTCATTGTTTTGCTTTGATTGACTCTATCCTTTTTTATTTGGTTTGGTTTTATTCTCTTCAAAATAAAAAAAAGAGTCAAGATCTGAAATTCAGTCCTCTCTGTTGTTCAATCTGTTACATATACTTTCAATGAAGGTTTTAACTCTTGGATTTCTGTTCCCTGGATTCTATTTTTTTCCTATGTTGAGCATTTTTTGTTTCCATCATTTTTCTAAGATCATCTATTCTTTTATTTGTGTTTTCTATAATATCTTTGATTTTCAGCATCATTTCTTTTTGTACCTGAGAGATTATTTTTTCTATAGCCTTTCCACTTGTTTTTTCACTTCTGTTGTTATCATTTCAGAAAGTTCCAGTGTTTGACTTCCAATTCCATCTGTCTCATTGAGTTCCAGGCATGTCCTTGGTGGGCTTGGGGTCTGGGGTTGCATTTTGCTTTTGCGTTTTGTCATTTTTTATTTTTTCTTTTCTTTTGATTTCTATGTTGATGCTTGTGAATTTCTTATGATATATAGCTTTATTTCTAGTACTGAGGCTTCCCTCAGGGAGGAAAGGTATCTGTTCTCCATGGGTGTCCTCTAGATGTCGTTGGTTCTTTATAGCTATTCCAAGAA
Organism: Dasyprocta punctata; assembly: GCA_004363535.1. NCBI lineage: Eukaryota > Metazoa > Chordata > Mammalia > Rodentia > Dasyproctidae > Dasyprocta > Dasyprocta punctata. The sequence goes on from RJWM01020292.1 coordinate 4,681, forward strand.
CCTACCTTCCTAATTTGTAAAGGATGCAAAATTGCTATTTGGCTTAGTACCCAAACTTTTGGTGCTGGGCTGTAGAACTGATTATGACCACGTATAATCAGTGTTATCATACTTGGGAGAAAAACTGTTTATAATATGTATGACATCCTGGCTAAAATAGTACAGTTTGTAATAACAATAGTTTCAAGTACATCTTAACTATAGCTAATTGTGGTAACCATTAACCTGCTACCTCCATTCACAGGAGCAAACTCTGTGGTTATATAACAAAATGAAACATATACTGTGCACTTGTATGTAGTGACTTTCCACTTAGTGGAGTGATTTTACCCTTCTGAAGGGGGCATGGGATTAAGATGGGTAGGGGAAGTTTAAAACGATGAACAAGGTCAGATCTAGTAGGCTGGAGGTCAAAGGATGATCACCTGAGTTTTGGGAAACTAGAGGATGCAGGAGGGAAGGAATGAAATAGAATGTAGGAGAATAATCAGAAAGGGCAGAGACAGTAATAACTCACTTGAAAGTTTAAATTCAAGAAGTAGTTGAGGAATAAGTGAAAGAGGATCAATAGAAGGAAACAGAAAAAGAAAGGTAAAAAACCTAAACAGTGAAAACAAGGAAGAGAAAGAGAATGAAAAAGAAAGAAGAGAGAGAGAGAAGAAAGAAAAAGGAGACCTGAGAGAGGAAAGAAAGATAAAAAACACCCTCAAATACAAAAATAACCACAGGATACCAAACAAAACAAGATGATATCCAACCAGACAAGAAAGTGGTAGCCGATCAGACAAACAAGGGAGAATAAAAGTTGTAAAATGCCTCTGGAGTTTATAGTTCTGTGACAATGTCCATGTTCCATCCCAGAGGTGTGCTGGGTGTGGAGCTGATCGTGGCCCCTGGACGTGCTGGGGCTGGGACTGGACTTCTGTGGGTGGAGTTCTCCAGTGTGCAGCTGCTGTCTCCTCCCTGCTGCTTCAGAGTCTTCCACATTACTGGCCACACTGATTACTTCACCCTCCAAAGGTGTGTGTGTATCTGTGTGCTGGGCTGCTGTCCTGGGTCTTGGGGTTCCCATCAGTCTTGTACTCTTTCAGCTGACCCTCCCCTCCAGGGGGTAATGGAGGAGGCCTGGATGGCAAACTCACTGTTTTCCAGCCGACCCACCCTCGGGGATGTCTGTTTAGAGTCTTATCTAATGTGCTGCTTTGTAGTGTGAGAAACAGCACAGTGTGTTTCCAATTCCTCCCTTCCAGACGCGTGCTTTCCCATGTATTTTATTTTTATGTGTGCTGCAGACAATACCTTGTCACTTTTGTTTTGGATAGTTATTGTTTCAAGCAATGAAAAGTAGAAAATTAATTTCATTTTATCTCCATGTCTTCCAATTCCTATGCTTTTCCTTTCTTTGTGTAGATATAGGTTTTCTGGTATAGTCCTTTTCCCTGAAAACTTAAGCATTTAAATAAAGTAGATATGCTAAAACATCAGGTCCCCCAAATTCAAAGATCCAATTCAAAAGTGGGCATCTGAAATGAATGCACACTTCTCAGATGAAGAAATACAAATGGCAAATAAATACATGAAGAAGTGCTCAACATCGCTGGTCACTCAAGAAATGCAAATTAAAACAACATTGAGATTCCACCTCACTCCAGAGAGAATGGCTGCCATCAAGAAATCAATTGATAACAAAGGTTGATGGGGCTGTGGGGAAAAGGGAACTCTTCTCCACTGGTGGTAGGAGTGTAAACTGGTGTGATCACTGTGGAAATCAGTATGGAGATTCCTCAAAAAACTAGGATTGGAAATCCCCTTCAATCCAGCTATTCCCCTTCTGGGTATTTTCCCAGAAAAGTTGAAAGTATCATGTCACAGTGATATATGTATACCCATGTTTGTAGCAGCACAATTGTAATAGCTAAATCTTGGAAACAATCAAAATGCCTATCAACCACAGAATGGATGAAAAAGATGTGGTATTTTTATACAATGGAATATTACTGAGCTATAAAAAAGATGATCTTGAGGCTTTTATAGGTAAATGGAGGCAACTCGAGACTATACTCATAAGTGAAATAAATCAGACTCATATTTGTAAATATTGTATTTTCTCCCTAGTGTAAAAAATAAATAATAATTTAAAAAACTAGAAGAGTAATAAGATCCAAAATGTACAATAGATATTGTAATAAGGAAAGGGAAAGAAAGTGCTCAAAATACATATGTATGTCTAAGTATGCAAGATAGATAACTATACTACTAATTCTCTGTTAGTTCATTAGAAAGAATAGTTTGTGTTGTCATTGTTTGTCTGATTTTTGTATGCCTAGATTTCGTAACTTGAACAACTACTTCTAAGATAACAATATGTAATGTATTAACTAGTATTGATTTCTTATTTTTTTTTTAAATTCTGTATTCTACCTTTTTTTCTGTTTTGCTTTTTTAAAATAAAAAAAAATAAAGTAGATATGCTGGCAGTAAATTCCCGCCATGTTTGTTCATTGAGGAAGTCTATTTTTTGGGGGAAGCCACCTCTCCCAGACGAGAAGGGGACCAAAGGATGGAGGGAAAAGGGAGGCAAGGAAAGAAAGAAAATGGAATGAGGATACGATATATAAGATGAATGTATTCATTATGTATCCGAACTTTGTACTAATAAAAAGGAAGGAAATCCATTTCTTCATTTTCAAAAGCCATTTTTGTAGGGTGTCAAATTCTAGTTGATTTTCACCGAGGCACCAGCTGCTGAGGTGCAGCTTTGGCTCCCTTCTGGTCCCTTGGGGTCTCTCGTGGGCTTTTGTTAGCAGCAGTTTGAGGATGACACAGATTTAACACATGGATTCTGTTCTGCATGGTCATGGTACTTATTCTGCTCAGCGCTCTCTGCACTCCACTGACCTGGGGTTTGGTGTCACTGATTTTGGAAGATTCTAGGTCACTGTTGCCTTAATGATCTCCTCTTCCTTGTTTCCTGTCCTCCTCTGGGAATCCAGAAATGGATGAGGCATGTTCCCTGGCCTGGGGGTGGTCTGTTCTTTGTCTTTTCTCTTTCTGCTCCAGTCTGGCCCATGGCTGTTGATGTCTCCTTCCTTGGCTGTGTGGAGACCACAGCTGTTACCACCTGAGTCATTCCGCGCTTCTGTTACTCCTTTTCTGTTGTGCTTTATTTATAGCAGTTACAAATACCTTTTTGCGAGTTTTTGTCTCTCTACTGAAAGTACTCATCTGATCTGTGAGTTGTTTGCTTTTGTATAGTTTCTAATATACCAATCAGAATTATCTCAAATTCCCTGATGAACAGCGACAACATATTTCATATTGTTGGTTGTCTGGAGAACATGTTGTTTATGCTTGTTTCTATGCTTAAGCCATTGCCTCACCCCAGAAACTACTGTGCTTTCCTCCTGCTGGGCCTCCCCTGGGGGAGGAGAAGTGGGTTTCATGGGTGCTGGCCCATTTGGGAGTGTTGCTGCTCTGGATCCTTTGGCAGAGCCTTGGATCTGGGTGGGGACAGCCACAGGTTGTCCCTTCCTGTGTCTGCTTGGCCTCAGCCTCAGCATCCCTGTGCTGGGCCTCAGCGGGTCTGTGAAGTGCTGTGGTGTCCTGGCCAGCTAGTGAGGTCCATCTCGGGGCCTATCCCTACCACCCACCCCTCCCAGAGCCCAGATCCTCAGTGTTCCCCCCTCCAGTTGCACAGGTGCCACCTTGTCCTGAGGGGCAGAGTCCTTTGGGAAGATTTGGCCCCAGTTCTGTGCCTGGAGGGACTTTGTAGGAGCCGGATAGGAGGTGCTACACCGGGCACCAGGGTGGTCACCCCACCATCTTGCACACCCCATCTCTGTGAGACCTGGCTGGCCACAATGCGCTGATGTGGTTCAGGCAGGTGTGTGCCTGGCTTCCCGGAGCTGGTCCCTGGGTCCCCTGGGGACAGCCCGCTGCCCACCAGGTGGAGCCAGATCATTGCTTCGTTGGAAAGACACGGGGATGGGGGTGGAGATCAGTGAACCCATATGAAGTGTGCAGTGCCGGCCTCGTGGGGGCAGTAGTGTGCAGCGGCCCAGGCGAGCCCAGGTCTGTGTGTGTGTACGCGCTAGGATTCCACTGGACTGGTTCATGAGGAGCAAGATGGTTAAAAACACCTTCTAAGAAATATTACTTAAAAGAAACACCCACGGAAATCTCATCTTTTTCAGATTCGGGGAAAAGTTTCTTTATTTTTAAAAGATCTATTTTGACAGGTATGGTGGTGAAATACTTACGGCAAAACCTCAGGGAGGAGCCCCTTCACATTCGCAGAGAGTGTCAAGCCAGCTCCCTTGGCACAGTCACACCCGGACTGGAGACAGGCCCTGAGGATGTCTCCACTTCCCGTGGGGTGCCTGGACACCAGCGCTTTCCGCCCGCGTAGCCTCTGCCACATGGGAATGAACAGTAGTGGCTGCTGAATCGCTCTGATGCTTCAGGGACTGAAGCGTATCCCCTGCTCTGGGCTGATGTTTGGAACTGATGGTGTAAGTGCAGGCATAGGGGTCCGACCTGTGCGGCTTTTGGTGACAGCCACAGGGCTTGCTGATTCTGGAACCAGACTCAGAAAGACACTGACCTTGGGCTGCTCTGGACCTTGGAACCTTGTGCAGGAACCTGTGTGTACCAGAGAGGTTGGAGGGCATGCTGTGCTCACAATGGCCACTGAAGAGGGGACTGGCCCTGCCACCCAGGTCCTGTGCAGAGCTCACCTCTGCCTGCCAAGCCTCTGGTGGGAGTTCCAGGGAGGAGCCCCCATCCACTGGTCCTGCAGATGTCAGCAGGTGCCAGCCAGGACCAGTCTTTCTGCCACACCGCGGCTGCAAACCAAAGTCCTGGGCGCATTTACAGCCCCATCCCAGGCTTAGCCCAGACCCTTTCCTCAGTGTCTCTGTGTCTGGCACACAAGTTTTAAAAGTGCTGTGCATTGTTCTGCTTTGCAGCTAGGACTGAAAACATTGTTTCTCTATTGATCATCTATGTCTATCTCTATCAATCATCTATGAGATGTGATCAAAAAATACAATGAATGTTTAGATTTTTAAAAAATTATTGCAGTAAAAGTCATTGCAATTGATCCACTCAGAGTCCTCCTCCTCACTTTGCACACACTTATCCCACCATTCCGGCCGCTGTCTGAAGCAGCTCTTGAAGTCCTCTTTCATCAGAGTCCTTAGCTGCACTGTCCTGGCTGCCTCAATATCCCGAATCCATTCAGAACACTTACCTTTCATGGTCACCGTGGCTTTGGGAAGAGCCAGAGTTTGCAGAGTGCGGATCCAGTGGCTGAGGTGGATGAGGACACGCATGTTTTTATGAGCCTCCCTTTCCACTGGACAGCAGCCAGCAGCAGTGTTCACTGTGGTTTTGATCCGACCTCATAAAGACACGCAGGGAAGGATTCCAGGATTTTTTCAGAAATTGGCAAGAATGATGGGGTAAGTGTGCTTGAAGAGAGTGGAAGGATTTGCAGGGGAATTAATGGCAGTGTGTCTTTTACTGTAATAAAACTTTTTATTTAAACATACAGTGTTTATTTTGATCACCCCCCGTGTCTATCTGTCTAATCCTGTCTAATCTCTTTCCATCCTCACTGCTTCAGGGACATTTTAATCTTTTCTGTCCAGCACTACCCCGGGAAGCCCTGTGACACTTGCCAGGCCTGGCCTGTGCCTCTCACCCAGTGGAGGGATTTCCATGCGCACCATTCCAGTTGTCACCATTTCCTGTCTGCTATCTGATGTTAGAGGACAGAAGCTTGACCAGGCTGGGCAGTAAGTGTTGTTTTGTCTTTGTGAGCAAAGCAATCTTTATCACAAATTTCTCTGATAACTCCAGTGATCAGTTCTATGGTCTCATTTGGACCATGGCAATGACTTTCTGGGAGGTCGAGGGGAACCCCCTGCTCAGGTGACTGTCCAGATGTCGGAGGCCATGAGACTGCCCTGTTCCTCGTGGCACGAGTCTGCTGGGTTACTGACTATGGCCTGGGTGTCCCATCCAGCCTGGCATTGTGGAGCCCACAATCTGGACCACCCCACCTTCCTGGTCCCTGTGGAAATCCTGCCCTTCCTGGCAGAATACACCCAAGAAACACCTCCATTTCTTGCAGTGGGGGTGTTGTGGAGAAGGTGTTTCTCACCACCTGCAGTTCACAGTGGATGCCAGCAGGGATGGAAGGCAGAGGCCATGCGGGTGGGGAGCAGTGGGCGACCTCTTCCAGGCTCTCAGCATTTCCATTGTATTTTCTTCTAGTGGTTTCCTTAGATTCTGGGTTAACAGTTAAATCTTTAATGCATTTTGTGTTGATTTTTGTTAGGTGCTTAAAAATTTTCTCAAGGAATTTAAAAAAGAGACTCAAACTGCTAAAATGGAGCAGAAGAGCAGGTGTAGACCAAGGCCGCCTTCCAAGGTCACTACTCACACCTCTGTGACACCCAGGGTGGTCCAGCAAGAGACAGGACTCACCTGTGGGCTTCCCAATCACAGCACGTCCCCTCTGGGGACCTCCTCTCAGCACCAGGGACAGGCAGAGCGTCCTCCACCCAACCCCTGCTCCCACCTCAGCTCCACAGGCCCCTCCCGCAGCTGAGAGTCTCAGCTCCAGGGCCACCGCTGCGCTGTGCATGGAACTTCAGCTGACAGTGTGGATATGTCTTGGAATCCTCACCAGTGAAGTCCACAGAAAGTGTTTCTTAAATTGAGGCAGATGGGACTGACCCACATCTCTGAATTTGTCTGAGTGGTTTAAATCAAACAATTCTCTTCAGTGAAAACTGTAAACAGAGACTACAAGGCTCTTGCTTACATTCCTACTTGGATAAAGACAGAAATTCTCATGCATGAAGTACTTATTAAGGATAAGGCATGTGGTGGATTAAAAGCTGGTCAACTTAACACCAGCTGAACTGAATCAGCATGGTGCTGCATGTGGATGGCCCACCTGAGGACTCTTGCCAGCATAAAAAGGAGAAGTGGAGAGGAGGTGAGCAGTGTTGTGGGTTCTCCTAAGTGTTGTTGCTTGGAGTTGTTGGTTCTTTTGGAGCTATTGGTTCTCCTGGAGGCACTTGCCATGCTGGCTTCCCTGATATAAACTCAGCTGTTATCATCAGATGAGCTCGGGACCTTGTCACTGAGAATGGCTGTGGTTCACTTTGGGGGAGCTCTGGTCCTTTGAGAATTGCTTCCTGGCTCCAGAGGGGAAGATGTGTGCTGTTTAATCTCCAGGAGAAGCTTGTTGTGCTGGCTTTCTGATATGAACTTAGCTGTTCTCATCATCAGAGAAACTCAGGACCTCGTTATCACTGAGGATGGCTGTGGGTACTTTTCAGGAAAGTGACATTATTTTGAATGTCACTTCTTTGCTCCAGTGCAGAACCCTCAACCCACTGGCACAGATCCTTCACCGCCACTGGCATAGACTTTCTAGCATCCACTGCTCACCTTTGGGCCTTCCCAGTGCAGATCTATGAAATAGACTTGCATGAGTCATTGTCATGGGCTCTAGGCCTTCAGTTGGATTTGTGAGAGCCATTGTCGTGGGCTCTAGGTTTTCAGCTAAACTCAGGCCGGTCTACATCCTCAGCAGGATTTTCTAGGTCTTTGGTGTTGTGGACGAATTTCCTTCACTTTCTTTTTATGCTTGACTCCTTGAGTGACCATTATAAATAATACTATAAATTATGTGTCCTGTATGTAATTGTTTTCCTTGCCACCCCTGACTACAACAGGGCACTTTACATATATTCTTTTAATGTTACGTTTAATTAGAAAGTAATATTTGTGCAGTGAGAACGGTTTGTATTCATGGGCCTGGAAGGCATCTGTGGGTTCTGGTGAGATGATGGGAAGGTGCATGCCGTCCATGAGCTGTGGGTGTCCTCACCTCCTTTCTCGTTGTGCACAGGTGCTGTGCTGAGTGGAGCAGGAGACGGTGAGACGTGGGCCTGGCCTCGGTGGGCGTGGGTGGGGACGCCAGCTCCAGCATAAATCAGAGAGCCCGCCACACAGGGTTTTGTTTGACCTTTGTAATGTTTAATAAACGTTTGAATAGTTTCCACAGGATGGGTTGGAGTCCCCACTGGTCTCCATTCCCGCTGTTCCTGTCAGCGCAGAGCTGGTGACCTCTGAGCTATGTGGGATCAGTCTAAACACAGCCTGAACACGGGCAGAAGTGGTGATAAATACAGCAGTCACGAGCCTGGTGTTCTTGCGGGTAGCCCTTGCCCTGTCTTTGGATAATTGTCCACCTCTTTGGAGACCTGGATGGGGTTTGCAGAGGTCAGTGTGGTTAACTCACCTCCATTCTGGTTGCTGGCAACCTCAGTAAATCCTTGTTTGTTTGTTTCCCTGAACCTCGTCTCTCTGGTGTTGGACATTCAGTGCACTAAGCTTCTGAACTTGCCTTGGGTGACCATGGCTCTTCCCAGCATGTGACTTTACCTGACCTTACTGTCTGTCTGTACATGGGAACCCCGGTATGGGGATCCATCCTGCTAGGCTGGGGACCATGCCCACCTCTTCCTGCATGCAGGGCAGTCTTGTTTCCCCAGCTTTGCTTCTCTCTGCCTTGAAGTGCCTCAAGCTCGAGTGGTCCCGACCTGGGGCCTCTCCATTTGTCCCAAGTCCACCCATGCCAGGCACTCGGTGATTCTGAAGCTGTCCTGAGACTCATGGGGTCCCTGGGGAACTGTGGCTCTCTGCAGTTCCACTTACCATTTGCCTCACCCTGCCTCCTGTCCCAGAGTCCTCGGTGTTCCCTCTAGGAGAATCCAATCCTCTCCTGAGGGAATCCTGAGTCCTTGTTCCTTGGTCATCTGCTTCTCTCAGCATCTTGTGCAGCACAGTGAGTGTCCTTGGCAGGGGTCTTGGTTCCCCTTGGTTCCCCATGGTCTCTGGGTTTCTGTGACTGAGTTAGCTGGACACTCACGTGGTTCTTGTCAGGTCAGCAGCCAGTTCTGACAGCTGCCAAGATGTGGTCTGTGTGCTACACAAACCTGTCACACAGCTCTTTTCATCTTGAAAATGTTGTGGCATATTTTGAGATACCTAGAAATGTCTCCGTTATCATTTTATTGTGTGGCCCAGGGGAACCGGCCAATTGCATAACTGATACAGTTCCATTTCAGTGCATTAGAATGAAGAGGTTTTGAAGACATTTAAAGCCCTAATCGATGATGAAGTTGACATTTGAAGTACACTGTGTGGTGCCCAGATGCCAGGATTCAGGCGATGGCAAGATGATGACTGCGGCCCACGCCCACGGCTTCACACCTGGCCTGTCAGTGATCACTGTGTCCCTGCGTGACTTCTGCTGAGTTGATCAGGTGAGGCACTTGGTGCTGGGAATGGCGAAGTGACGGCGACACTGCGAGCAGCACAGGATGTGGGCTATGCAGACCCCACCCTGGCACCAGCCCGGTCATCTTCTCCCTGACGTCTGGACCCAGTGCCTGCTGACCATGGGTCTGAAATGTGGAAACTCCCTCCCTTGCCCTCCTGTTCTCTTTCCTGAAGGCTCCTGATTCCACTGCTTTTCTGTGCCTCGATGCTGGCTGAGCTCTGCTGGGGCAGACATGGCCACTCTTCCATTTTGTGACTTCCTGTCCTGTTCTGTCCCTATCATGTCAGGCTCCACACACTGGAAATCCCAGACTGATGAGTGACAAAGACTGGGGTTTAAACACAGCACAGTAACTGAACAGAGCGGATTTTACCTCCTCCACTGATTGCATAAACATTTACACATAAAATTCTTCCCATAAGTGTGCTCAGAATCCAAGGGCAGATTTCATCTCCCTGAATTGGGCTAATCAGTTTGGTATAAAGAAATATTTCCCACATGTCTGAACAATTCTGTGGAGAGGCCCTCAGAATGATGCTGGCCATTCAGCAGGGTCTATGTGACAGGGGTATCCCCTCTGGACAGGACCCGGAGAGCAGTAGGGGACAGTACTGACAGGGACATCCCTCTGGGGCACTGCCTGAAGAGCACATGGAGACTGTACAGCCCCCTTGATGTCCTGCTGTAAGGTCTGATGCAGCAGGCAAAGGAGCAGGAACCCCAGTGCTGCTTGGCACGGAGGACTGAATGTTAAATCTGCTAGGAGCAATTAGGTCATGAGTCTGCTTATAGTCCCTCCCTATAGTGGCCAGGTCACCTTGTCTGGTGCACCTTGAAGGGTACCTATCAGCTTGTCTTGGTGGATCTCCCATTACTGAGGAAGTGGCCATTCTTGCTATCCTGAAAGAAAGTACGCCATCTGGTACCACACTGGGGGGCTTCACTCGGGCTGCCTGTTCCAGACCTTTTGGCTCTCTGATGACCAAGTGAAGGCCGATTCTCCTTTCAGGCACAGTCTCTGAGCGCTGGGCTCAGCGTGGGGAGCACAGCACTTTCCCAGCTGCTGCCTGTGACCAGGTGCCCTGGTCTCTCCCTGGCCCTAGGTGTGGATGCAGCCGTCTTTCACCACCAGAGGGCTCAGCTGTGTCCGTCTCTGCATCACCTGGCTGGGTGTCTGTGGAGAGTCAGGAATTCTTGTCACCTGTGTCTACATGGCCTGGAGACCTGAATGGGGGCCGCGTGTACAAGTGAGTTGCTCTTGGTGAGACCTTAAATTTGGGAGCTTCTGTATCCACCCTGAGATCACCCTGGAGGAAAAGTGAAGCTGAGACAATGAAATAGAAGAAATCTGACACGTGTGTTCTTCATGAACCCCCCTCATTCACCGTCATAGCAGGCAGAATCATCCGTATTCATTTTGCTTCCATTTTATATACAAAACTGCTTGGATTAAACTAAACCTCTGAAGACCCTGACCCATGCAGCTGGTATCTTGGCATCCTGGGTGCTTTGGCTCTGAAAAAGGCTCAGGTTGCATCCAGAACCCTGGCTCGGCCCTGGGAGATTCCAGCAGGGGCTGAGGACGCTGACCACTCGCCCTTGACTATTTCTGCTCAGGTCTATGTGGGTAGCCGCAGACCTCGCTAAAGGGCCGGCTGAGCTGTGGTACGGTGCAGTGAGTTTTAGGCCCACTGCTGGTCGTTGGGAAGTCACTCAGTCACACTGCTGGATGTATCACAGTAGCCTGAGGGCCTCACTGCCAATTTTCTACTCAGGAAGTGCCAATAATTCTGTCCCCAGGTACTAAGTGGTCAGGGTTATTCTGAGAAGTGTCTATTCCTCAGGAGAAGGTGATGTGTGAGTGTGCACACGTGCACGTGTGGTGTTTGTGTGTACATGTACTTTACTGGGTAGTCTGCACGTGTGTGTATGTGTGTGTGTACATATACAGGCCCACATGTCCCTCTCTGGGTTTTTCTGAAGCCCTCTGGCCCTGTTCATGGGTAGAGCTGTGTCTTCCTGGGTTCCCCAAATTGCCCTAGTGCTTATGACTTGGTATTCTCAGCCATCCTTTGGACTGATTCCTATCTGGCCACAGGTGGCAGTGACCTTCTGGCATAGTGCTCAGTGGCTTTGCTCATTGGTGAGTACTGCTCAGACGTGTGGCTGTCACAGTGTGTCCTTCTGTGTGGACCAAGTGTGTGGATGAGTCATATTCCAGCCTGGCTCTTGGAAAAGTCTGCAGTTCATTGCGAGCATCTGATAGGTTTTCCTCCACCCGGCGCACAGCCCCCGGGACTGATGAGCCCTCCCTGCCCCTTTTTCTTTCTTCCTGATGTTGACGGACAGGTGAGCTGCTGCTCTGTCACCCTTCCTGAGAGCAGGATAGACTTTGTTTCTCCTGAATCACAGGGACTGACATGTGGGGGATGTGTGAAGATGGCCTGCTCTGACCTGCTTTCCATCTCACTCCACTCTTTTTTATTCTAAAGACACAGGTCAAGGGCAGTCGGAGGTCATGTTTAGGGCCTCAGCCCTGGCGTGTGTGGCAGTGCAGTGCGGGGTGAGGTAGCTGATCTCTCTATGTTTGTGTCTCCCTCTCTCTAGGTTGCAGAGGTGCTGAGATGATCCCTTGCCCCAGAGGGGTGCTATGCAGGGGAAATGAAGTAACCCACACCAGATGTTCAGCATAATTTAGTACTGGTGAAAGGCTGATAAACACAGGCTCTAGTCTATGTCAGTTGTAAAGAACACTGAGTGTGTGGTTGATTGTGGTTATTTAACTTGAGAAAATGAGACCAAATACATTAGCATGTTTGGCCCATGGTCATGCGTGAGAAATCTGGGAGTCCAGGGTTGTAGTGTCTCTGTAGCAACAGAGCAACAAACACTGACTGAAAAGTAGGGCAGAAATCGGGAAACAACCTGAGGTAAGACGCTCCTTTCCAGGCTCTTTGGTTGCCTCTCCAGGGGCAGAGACACAAGGCAACCCCTCAGGTCCTGGCCACTGGCCCCCACAGTGCCCTCCCAACACTCTGGCCTTGTCACCTGCAGTTGCTTGCTGGTTTCTGTCTGTTTTGGTCTAGTTTGGCCTGGCCTAGGCCTGGAGCATTCCAGCACTCAGGGAGTAGCTGGTGAGCAGATGGCTCATTGGCTGTTGGCCCGAGACTGTTGGTCCTTTTGAGGCCCAGCTGGTGTATCCAGACTCTGCATAGCTGGTGGGAGCCACAGGAAGGGAAGGAGCATGGGCCTCTGGTGGCTGCACCAAGGGAAGAGTTGTCATCAGCAGTCCCCAGTTCTGTGGAAACACCTTAGTACTTGGTGTAAGAACTGAAAGTTTATAGGCACCCAGATTTCCCCCTTAAATTGCAGTACTAAAATGCAGTACTTTTGGGATAAAAAGTAACTATTTCTCCTGAGAGGAGAACTTGAGTTTCTAGACAGGTGGTAAAAATAGGGGTTTATGCTCAGCTTTTTGTCCAAGTAGTTCCTGGCGTATCATATGATGGCATCTCACAACAGTGACCACGTATGCCACACAGTGTGACCATGTATCCTGGTTGCCATGTTTGATGTTTTTGCATCTGGTGGCCAACATGCATAGGGTGGCCCACTGAGGGTGCTCATGTGGCCTGGGAGACCCTGATGGAGGATTCCTCCAGAGACCCCAGGGTTCCCATCTAAACACTCTGTGATGGCTTGATTCTTGGGTGGTGAGTCAGGGCCACTTTGTGACCTGGCTTCCTGAGGTAGTAATGAGGCACATAGCTGTGTCTGAGGATCAGAGTCTATATGACTCTTGTGGCCTCTGATGCGGGGAAAGCTGAGTCCTGTTATAACTTCCCCAGTCCTAGAGGCTACCTTCTGTGGCTCAAAGATCTCACTGGGCTGGTGAAGGCACGGAGAGTTGTTGCTGTGCATACAGCTTTGTGTCCTCTCTCTCCCTTTCCTTCCCTCCCCTCCACTATCTTGTTTTGGCTTTTGTTTTCTAAAGACACTCTCAACCTTTGTTACTGGAAATGGAGCATCGTCTAAGAGGTGCTGGCTGTGGGGACCTGTTTCGGGTTGACACACCACAGGTGTTTTAAATGTAATGCAGGAGCACAAGCTGAAGATATCCGTTAGATAGACTTGTTATCACTCTCACAGCTGAAGTATTGTTAGTTTCCATGGAGTTTTAAAATTAAAAAGTCATTTCAAAAAGACGCTTTTCCACCAGTGTTATCTGGAACAGCATAGCCCTGGATCAGAGGGTGGTGCCACATCCTGACCTGGCTGGCTTGGGCTGGTCATGCACAGTATGGGAAGGAGGAAGGATGAGGCTGTTCTGCCTGTGGTACCCTGTGGAGGACCACCTGGATAACTCTCCTTGAATAAAGAGCAATCCACTTTGGCTAAACCTTGCCCTGTCTCCGTGTGTTGATATGTACAGAGCTGACTAGGCCATTTCTTTATCCCTTCAGTTGCTTCAAGCAATGTAAATAGGACTGGTTGAGGTGCAGATGCATAATCTTTGAAGCCAGGTGACAGTCACTGTTTCCCCACCCTGTGACTCCCAAAAAACATAGTTGAGCTGGGTGGGATGAAGAGCCACCACTCCAGGGCTGTCAACTGGGAGGGAGCCTTGAGATAAGAGGCTCTGACTTCCCAGGGTAGAAAAGTTTACACATCAGAGCTGAAGTACCAACCCCAAAACATTAAATATTGTCTCAATTGTTGTCATGGAGATTGGTCTTTCTGCATATCCTTCTCTCTGCATACTGCAGAGGTGATTTCAGGCCTCCTAGCTAGCCCAGGTCATGGTACTCACGTATTTCCCACCATTTTCACAGTCATTCATCCTCAAGTCACTGCCTTCTTCATGAATTAATAAAATCCAGGTTTGAGAATGAGTTGAGGCCTTTGCTCCAATGAACCTTCATCCTGACTGGACTTAGGAGCCCTTGGTTCCCCATAACTATAAATATGTCATAGTGGCTTTATTCTTGCCATGGGTTGCACTGGAAATGGTAGATTGGAATTAATTTATTGGAGTTCCAATAACTTTCCCATGGGATTGCAAATATAAACTTCTCAGACCAAGACAAGTACTGGGATGGCTTCCTATAGTGCCCTTCCCTGCTCCTGTGGTGCTCTGGGACCTGGCCGTATTACTTTGGGACCAGGTTGTGCAAGCTATATCTGAAGTTGTGTTGCCTTCATCTTGGAATGGAATTTTCTTTAGGAGCTGAACTCTGATTGATGTCTTCCAATGCCTCACCAGGGTCATTCTGGGGTCTTTTGATTTACCATTTCTGGTTAAGAATAATTTGCTCTTTTGTCCTTTCCATCTGTGTCATATGTTTTTCCCCTCTGTACTTCTAAGATTTGGCTTTTCTTTGATTTTCAGCAATTTGACAATGATATGGTTAGGTGCTTTACTTGTATTGATTTTCCCTTGCTTGGAATTTTCTGAGTTTCCACAGGTACCAAGTTCTTTTAATATTTAAAAACATTTTTGTTGGTGTTTCAATGAGCATAACCTACACTGACCTGTTTTAAGCTCACAAACACTTTGTTTTGATGTGTTCAATCTTCAACCCTGTAGAGTTGAGAGAGATTCTCCAGAGAACAGTGGTACTTATTTGGACAGTAGAGCATCGTGGTGGGAGCTTGCAGCATCATAAACCTTGGTGTTTTGAGGAGGACAAGGCAAAGGGAGCTTTGAAACAATGACTAAAACCAGCATGGGTCAGCCTGAGACTGCAGGGAGTCACAGGGCAGAAGTCCTTGTTGCTGTGCCTTCTACATGAAGCCGTGGTGGCCTCTGTGCAGGATGGTGGTGACAGCAATCTTCTGTGATAGGTCCTACCTGCAGTCATACGTAAGAACTCCCTTGACAATGTGCAGGCTGGCTGACTTTCTCAGTCAGTCTCTCTCTCTCTCTCCCTCCCTCTCCCCCTCTTCCTTTCAACCAACAAATTTTTTATTTCAGTCACTGAATTTTTCATTTCTACTATAGCTCTTTTTAAAAAGTATCTAACTTTCTTACCCATTATTTCCATCTTTTCTTGTAGAAACTTCAACTCATATAAAGACAGTTATTTAATAGTTCTTTTCTATAGTTAGAACATCTTGTTCATTGATGTGTCTCCTTCTATTGCCTTATTTTTCTCTTAATTATATAAGTTGCATTTCCTGTTCCTTCAAGAACATTTTTTATTGGGACTAATATGTCATGGAGACTGGATTCTGTTATTTTCCTCTGAACAGTGCTGTGTTCTAAAAGGCAGTTATGTTCCTGGTGGGTCACCTTGAGCTTGTAGAGCTTGGATTTATAGTTTATTAGGGTGGTTATCTCTTATAGTTCTGTCCTTGGTTCTGGAACAATCTCCTCAGCACTGATTTGCTGTCCTGCCTCCTCCAGGTTCCCAGAATGAATGTTCAGCAGACCTCAGACCTGGTGAGTTTGAACACTGATCTTCAGCCTCTCAGCTCCTGCAGTCATGGTGCCACTCCAGAGTCAGTGCAGGGTGGGAATGGGGTTAAAGCAGAGCTGGGGGCTCCTCCTGACTTTGCCTTCCAGAACTTCTCTGTTGTCCATATAGAAGTGGTTACTCTCTTTCTATTTCCCTTAGGGGAGAGGCAGCACAAGCAAGCGTCCTGCTTGGAGTGTTCCTTGTTTAAAGTTGAGTCTCCAGCAATTTTCTGGCCTCGTCACATAGAGCCTGGCATCTAGCACTCATGGTGCATCTGGAGGAAGCTGTTTGGTTTCAGTTCAGGGGGAAGGCTGCAGCCCTGACTCACACTGCTGAGCACGCTGAGCACACTGCTCCAGGTGCTGGATGGAGGATATGGGGGGTGGTGTCCCATGAACTCTCTTCCTGCTTCACATCAGGAGGCCTCTGCAGCCGTCCTACCCATGAACAAGCACTGTTTCCTAGCATCTGTTTTTTTCTCTGGCTGTGACCTCTGGTTTCTGGGGGAGCCTGCCTGCTTTGACTCCCAGCTGGGGTCTGAGGTTAGTGCTGCCCTCAGTCATCTGTGGGTCTTCTCTGGGCCCTGCAGCCACAGTACCTCTTGTGCATTCCCACTGTGGCCTTGGATGTTGACACTCTGAAAATCTGTCTTTACACCACTTCTGGTTTTCTTAAGATTCCTTTTATTCTTATGCAGTGTCTTAGTTACTTCCCTTGTTGCTGGGAGAAAATACCCAACACCCCCAATTTAATGGAGGAGAGGCTTATTTTGGCTTGCATTTCAGTCCATGGTTAGTTGACCCCAAGATAGGACAGCATGGTAGAGGGGCATTGCGAAGGGCAGCTGGTTATGCCATGGTGGACAGGAAGGAGAGCAGGAAAGGAGAAGGCAGGAAGGAGACAGACCCTTCTAGGCCATGCCACCAGTGACCTGTCTCCTTGCTATAGCAAGTCAACTATAGCACCCCTGTTGTAGTCAGGGGTTACAGGGAGGACAACTGCATACAGGATACAGAATTTATGATACTGTTTTATGATGGTCACCCAGAGTTAAACACAAGAAAGTGCAGGAAAATCTGTCCACAACACTAAAAACCCAGAATATTCAGCCAAGGGCCTGGGATCCCACAGCAATGTCCTGCATGAGTCCAGCTGAAGACCCAGAGCCCATGACAATGCCTCCCACAAATCCAACTGGAGGTGTAAGAGCCCACAATAAGGACTCATGCCAGTCAGTTTTACTAATCTGCGCTGGGAAGGCCAAAGGTCAGCAGTGGAAGCTAGAAAGTCTATACCAACTGGGTGAAGGAGCTGTACAGTAGGTTGAGGGTTCTACACTGGAGCCGAGAATTCACGCTCAAAATAAGAACAAGAGCTCCTCTGAAAAGTACCACAGCCATCCTCAGCGGCAATGAGGTCCCGAGCTCCTCTGACGATGAGAACAGTAGAGTGCAGGTCAGGAAGCCCAGCATGACAAGCTTCTCCATCTGGAGCGAGGAAGTGATGTAGAGCTCCCCCAAAGTGAACCACAGCTACTCTCATCGACAAGGTCCCGAGCTCCTCCAATGATAATGGCCAAATCCATACTGGGGAAGCCAACGGGACAAGCTCCTCCAGGAGAACCAACAGCTTGAAACAGCAACACTTAAGAGAACCCATAATGCCTCACTCTTCTTCTCCACATCTCTATTTATGCTGGGAACTTTCCTCAGGTGGGCCATCTACACTCAGCACCATGCTGATGTAATTCAGCTGGTGTTAAGTTGACCACCAGTTTTTAATCCATAACAACCCCCATAATCCAATCACTCGAAAGCCTTGCCTCTGAGCTCATGAGGCTCTAGGGGGACATTTAGATATGCACCATAACACACAGCATAGGAATCCTAACTCTTTGTGATGTGTCCTGACTTATAAAGGCATTTTCATACTAATGAACCAAGAAGTCTCTGTTCCCAAGGCTTGACCTCATCTTGAGCTATCCCTGCATGTGATCTCATCACATGGTGATCCAAGGAGCAGATACACCTGCCACACGTCAGAGAGAAGTGCACCCATTTCCAGGAAAGCATTCCATGCTTGCCTTCTGGGTTGATTCACTATGTTCTTGGCATAAAAAACATTGTATCAAAATGCCAAATACCCATTAAAAGAAACTTTCTCTTGATCCTAAATATCCCCAGGGCTAATTTAAACCAAAAGAGGAATTGCAATGAGAAATTGGGTAGGTGACCAAGTCAAGAGGTGTGAGGAGCCACATGTGGACAAATGTGGTCAGGACCCAGGGGGCTGGTGCAAGGACAGCTTGGCCAGGGTTTTGCCAGCGATAGCATGTTTTCAGATGCCTATTTCTATCGGGACCCTGGGTGCTGCCAAGCCCCTGGGTCCTGGACACCAGCCAGTGTGTGCAAGCTCACCACCCCTCTGCTGTCCCCACAGATGTATTCAACAGATAGAACCCATCACAGGACAGCCCCTGACCAAGAGGACACAGAGAGGGACCATCTGCCCCCTCCACCTGCCCAGGCCCTGTAGCGGGGAGGACCTCATGCCCCTACTCTCACCCTGCCCATCCTGGAGTCTGCAGCATGTAGGGTGTGCCAATGACCCAGGATCAAACTGCTCTTCACTGGGCCATTTCCCAGGGCTTGGTTCAAGGGAGGGAGCAGCACTGGGGCAGAGGTAGGGTTCCCCAACAGTGGATAGGCTGCTCTCTGCTCACCACCTCTGCAGTACCCTCACCTCTGCCCAGGGTTTAAGTGCTGGCTATGATGGGTGAAGGAGAAGGTGCTGACATTTGCTGGTCTCCCATGTCCACAGCATCTTCAGACACCACCATCCCATCTCTCCTCGGCCCATGGGCTCATCCTCTTGGAGATTTTCCTAAACCATAATTCTGACATGTTACGAGGGCTCCCAGGAGACATGAAGGAAGGCTTGTGTAGGGGATGGCGACAACAGAGATCTCCCATGACCTTGTCCTGTTACACTGTGCCTCTGCCACCATCTCTGCTCCTAGGATCTGGTGGCAATCATGCAATTGCCTCAGCTACTGCTAGATATGATGGGGCTGAGCATGGCAGAGCTGGAACACCTTCGCCCACTGTGGCCCTCTCTTTGACTGGGTCTGGAGTCTTGACACCAGGATGTGATGGCTGCCAGCTTGTCCACAACCTGGCCCCCAGGGGACAACTCTTGTCATCCGTGATCCATGATCAATGGTTCTGGACCCAGTATCAGCCAGGCTGGGAGTGTGGGGTACAAACAGCTCCCATGAACAACTCTTCCTCCTCCTCCTCTGCTTCCTCCTTCTCCTCCTCCTCCACCTCCTCTTCTTTCCCCTCCCCCTCCTCCTCTCACTCCTCCTCCTCCTTCCCCTCCTCAAGGCTTGTCCAATCCTGACCCCTGCCCCTTCCTGTTGTGGGAGCCGCATGGAATGTTATTAAGTGCTGAAAAGATATGATTGTCAAGCCACAAACAAATATAGAGGGACTTTAACTAAGGAAGAGAGTCTATCTGTCAAGATTTTCTGTCCCTGTGGACATTTAGGGTGGATAGAATCACACAGTTGCCATATTTAGAGACTGGCCATCTTATGTCACCTAGTGTGGTGATACCTTCAGCACTTGTTCACAGTGTAACATGTGGCAGGGTTTCATTCCTTTTGAAGGTTGCATAATTTCCCATCATGTGAGGCTGCATGAACACAGATGTACATGCATCTCTCTGAGTGTCTGCTTTCAGTTCTCTGGTGTATTTACTCAGGAGTAGGACTGCTGGTCATACGGTGACTTGCTGTATTCTCTGCTGCTATAAGGGAATACCTGAGACCAGGTCATTTATAAAGGAGAGAGGTTTACTTTGGCTCACAGCTCTCCAGGGCAAGGAGTTCAAGGCTGGTCAGCTGCATTAGGTGAGGGTCTTTTACAGCTTCAATTCACTCAGAAGAGGAAGGGCCAGCAAGCCATGTGAGGGGAAAGGGCTGACTCCTACCAGCTGCTCCATTCCCCAAGGACTTTGGCCCCTCCTGAGGCTCCACCGTGACCCAAGTACCTCCCGACGTGGAGGCACTGAGGAATGAAGGTCTCAGTACACAAACCTGCAGGGCAGCATGCACGATCATGGCTTAGAGTGATTTCATTTTTAAAATTTTGAGGAGCTGCCAAATGTTCTTCTGGTGGCTGCACTGTGTACATTCCCACGGGCCATGCCTGAAGCCTCATTTCTCCTCAGCCTTTCCATTTTCTGAATGCCTGTCATCCTAATGAGTGTGGTGTGAAATCTCACTGTGGTTTGCATTTGTGTTCTCCTGACAACTCGTGATGTCAAGCCTCTTCTGCATGCTGATTAGCTCTTGTGTCATCTGGAGAGATGTCCCTTCCTGCCTTCTGCCCTCAGAGCCGGGCTGTTGATCTCACTGTCAAGTGCCCAGAGCTGCTCCTTGCCAGTGTTTGTGCCCAATGTGTCTTTGCAGCTCTGTGGCTGGCCTAACTTGACTGTGCCATTTTGGTTTCCTTTTATTTTTTTGAAGAGCAGAATATGCCTTTTCTAGGGACTTTTATAGAACAAAACCACAAGGTGAAACAGGTCCAAGGTGGAGAAAAATAGGAAATCACAAGGCGGGCATGAGGTGAGACAGAACTATTGTCACCTAATAAGATTATGACCACAATTGCCCTTGTAATATTGATTAAACAAAACTTGAAGCGTAAAATATTCTGGTTACTTAAAAGAGTCCCAATCCAGAATCTACGAAACAAAAGCAAACTCTTACCTCCCTCCGGTGGAAGACTTCCAAATGATATAGGGGAAAGAAACTCCCAACCTGCTAGTTGTCTGGTATGAGTTTGTATTCTCTGTCCTCTAAAATCAAAGAATGAATTCTAGAAACAATGAAGATTAAGAGTAGAATATATTTACTGGGGAAAGAAAGCTTCTGCCTGAGAAACAGAAGGGGTCCTAAGTGGGTTGTCCAACTATACCATTTTTCATGGCTTGATCCCATTTCTAAGTGCATCAACTTGAATCCATTATTTAGAGTGACAGATGTACTGTGCTCTTTAGAACCAAAGGTTAGAAAATCTTCAGTCAATGTCCTGGCTTTCATCTGGCATCACTGGGAGTGAGTGAGAAATCCTGGCTGTGCCAAAGCGTCCTTTCAAGGCCAGACCCCTTACAACGGCAGAGCAATGGTGTCACTAATGGCAGCATTGGATTACACAGTGCATAAGCCCAGTAAATATTTGCTGTGAGCCAGGAAAATCCCACAGCAAAAGGACAAATGGAATTCATCAAAATGGCAGTGTTTACTCCAGCACTCGGTGGCGTGGGCCAGGGCACTGAGGTCTGGACCTCTCTCCAGGCAATGGGCCGGCGGAGAAGGCTGCATGCAAATGTGAACCCAGAGTTGGAACCACTTGAATCTGTGGAGGATCAGGCATTGGGATGCACAGAGCCCTGACTTTTCCCTCCCATTGCTGCAGTAACCGACAGGCACAGCTTCCCCTCACAGCCCCGGAGATGGCCTGCCCATTCCCAAGGCAGCCAGCGTGAGGAGGCAGCACTGTCCTTTCTGCCACCCTTGATCCTCACACACACTGCTGTGACCTGGAGCTCACACTCACAGGTGTTTGAACCATATCATCATTGTCATCATCATCATCACCGTCGTCAGCATCATCATCATCATCATCAGCTAGGTACTGGGGCTTGAACACAGGGAACATCCCTAGCCCTTTTTATTTTGAGACAGGGTTATGCTGTGTGTCAGACGGGGCTTGAACTTTGAATCTTCCAGCTTCAGCCTTGTGTGTAGCTGGAGTCTCAGGTGTGTGCCACCACGACCACTCTGATCTTTATTTTTGACCCCTTTCACACTGCGGCTCTCCTACAGCTCTCCATGAGGCAGAGCAGGCCTGAGCAGTGTGGGAGTTCAGAAGCTCCCCTTAAGCCTCCTTCCACTCCCAGAGTTCCGAGGGGATCAATTACAGTCAGGGCCCATCTGTTCCTCTGTTGTTCTCTCCTCTCGCATCCAGTGGACAGCTGGGGCAGAAGGTTCCCCTGGTGATGGCTCAGGTGCCGTTTAAGCACTGCTGGTGACTCTGGACAGCATCCTTATAAGTGCTACAGCCCTCTTAAAACTTGCACCATTTCCCCAAAATGAACTGCTGGATTCCAAAGAATGGAAAGATCCTTTATCATCCATCCAAAAATCTTAATGTTTTTGCAAATCATCCCGGCTGACCCCAAGGGGCTTGGAGAATCACTGAACATCAGCTGTGCCATACCAGGTCCTTTCAGTTAGAGGCTGCACCCAGCTCTGAAGGAGGCTTGCAGGCCTGGCTAGGTTCTGAGCTGGGCTGCGTGGGACACATGTATTCTGCCCTTCAGGCTGCCTGCCCTCCTGCTGTTCTGATGCTCATTCCACAGGGCATGGGTGGCTGCCTGTTCACCCCAAGCGGATGTGAGTGGAGTTCAGGGTCCACACCAAGGTGAGCGGTGACATGGAGGTGTGCAGGCCCTGAACTGTGCCAGCTTCTCATCCCCACACTGTAGGATTTAAGAGGAGAGGAGAGGAGGCCCCATGCCCAGCACTGTGTGTGGAGAGGCCACAGTCATCGTCCTGGACCAAGAGATCCTTCACAAGCTTGGGTGGTGCCATGACTGCCAGCACTAGCCATCAGCACTGAGGACTCTGACTCTACTCAGTGTCCTGTTTTACACTTGCCTCCCTGTTGAGAGGAGCCCTCCACTTGTGGCCTTGCACACTTCAGGAGCATGCTTTCCAGACAGGGAGCAGCTCAGACAGCACGACCTTCAAATGCAGGTTTTGCTAACACAGACAATATTCGCCTTGGTCCCCTGGGATCCTAAGGAACAGCTCCCTGCTTCAGCCCCTTGTAATGTTACAGACATCTCTCTGCTTGGTCCCTGGGACCCCCATGACTCGCTGCTCTGAGCCCACTTCCAGGCCTGCAGGAGCCTCATACTGTCAGTGGCCCTGGAAGATGTATATTTCCCCGCAGCTCTTAAACTCTCATAAAAAAATTGCGAGCCTTAAATCTTGTTTTTTTGCTAATAACCAGGAGGACAGATTCCCTAGGGCTTTCAAGGCACAGCCAAGATAGCTTGCTTGCCAGCCTGAAATTCTCTCAAACATGTACATGAAGGAGATTCTTCTTTGACCTAGAATCTCAGTGCAATTAAGCTGACTGATGTGCTGGGTGGTCAGGCAAGCGTGAGAAGTTGTGTCTGGCGCTGCTCCTGGCCCATCTCTTCGTGTGCATTATTCATGCTTCTTCCTGAGGTCTTCGCAGCACTGCACTGCAGGCCTTCTTAGAGTCCAAAACCCAGTCCTACGCATGGGTGGGAGGGGAAGAGGGGGCTGTCTACTCTAGAGTCCCCTGAGTGAGCCACAAAGCTGCTTCAGGTGCCAGACCTCATGTCCCCAGCCTTGCTCCTGCCACCTTGGCCATCCCCTCCCACCACGGGCTGCTGTGCAGTGTCCGAGAGATAAGGCCTCTGGCAACACCTCTGACCCAAAAATGGAGAAATATCAGAGCACGACAGCATGGGATACTATCCTGCCCAGGCCCCCGCCACCAACCCTCCTGCTCAAATTCTCTTGAAGTGGCTTGCTGTGGGTCCCCAGTGATTTCATGATTTAGATGGTGCTACGGTTTATACATTGTGTCAACTTGAGAAGTCTAGAAGCTTAATTAAGTAATTTAACAGCTCTACATCCTGGGGTGTAAAGCACAGTTACCTGGTCATTGTTACAATTTGAGAAGGTCAGAAGTTTAACTGGGAGACTCAGGAGGGAGCCAGGGGTCTTACTTTGTAAACATCCTCGTCCTGTGCAAAGGAAGGCAAGCATGTTTGTGAATGCTACACCCACCCTGGTGGGGGGGGGGTGTCCTGTGTACTATATAAAGGAGGAGAAGCAGCTTGCTCTTGCCCCCTTTTTACTCTGGCTGCTTTTGCTCTGGCTGCTGCCTTGAAGTGTTGTTCCTGTGCCATGCCACCCTGCCTTGGAGCCAGCTGATTGTGGATTGAAACCTCCAAAAACTGTAAGCTAAATAAACCTTTCCTTTCCTAATTTTGGGTGTCAGGTGTTTTGTCTCAGCAACGAGTAAAAAGTAACTAAGACAGATGGCATTTGGGGACTTCACTTCCCTGCCTGGCAATCCCATGTGTTGTCAGATTTTCAAACAGACTTACAGGGAACATAACTCCTGGGAACGTTTGTTGCTGATTCAAAGGTCTCACTTGGGTTCTTGTTAGCTCTGCTTTACCTTTTTGGAGGAGTATTTTCTGATTTCCTTAATGTGATTAATTCCATCATTTTACACGTGTTCTCAGGGACTGGCTCTGTGGGTGGGAAACAGGAAGCCCAGACACAATCCCAGGTGTCAGAGGTGATGGAACTGAGTGTAGCTGGGGCCCTCTTGGCTCTCAGGGGTGGAGGCTGGCTGCTGACACTACCCCTGGAGGCAGCTGGGGTTCTCATCCACCACGGATGTCTGCAGAGGGCAGCAGAAAGGATGCTGGGTCCATTTGGGGACATCATGAAAGGAGCAGTCACCTGGTCTGGAATTCACTCCTTTATCCGCACTGCACACCTGGTGGAGCCCTCTGTTGGCCAGCTTGGGAGATGGCACCAACAAGGCTGTCCTCCTCGGCTCCTCTCCATCACACTTAGGGTGACCCTGAGTAGCCAGCATCCTTGCCCCACAGCTGGAGCTTCCTCATTCTTGGAGAGCATTTGGGGTGTTGCTTGGGAGGCCACCCACTTTGCTTGCAGCAGGGATTTTGGTGAGGATGATTTTTTCTGGAGTTCACATTTTTCTCCTATATATTTGAGACCAAGCCTATAGTGCACACAATAAAACAAATTTCCATTTTAACTTTATAAGTCCTCCAGTTTACATAAATACCAATCAGAATACGCAGGGCCCTTGAGAGTCCGTAAGGGGAACTCGCACTCAGCCAGGCCGACTGGAGGGCCTGGGGCGAGGCTGTGTCCTCCCAGGGTCCCTGAGTCACCTGGGCTTGGATGCCCAGCTTGACCACAAGGGGTCGCTGGGCCTGGGCACAGCGGTTGTGAGGCTGGTCTCAGGTGTGTGTGTCCTGCATGGCTGCTTCTTCCCTTGTTTTGTGCAGCTGGGGGCTCCCCAGGTTTCTTCTTCCAGAGCCAGCTGTGCACAGCATCCCCAGTACCTTCTGCTGGCCGCGGGCCAGACCTCGCCCCAGCAGCCTCTCTTCTGCAGCAGCAAACTTCAGACCTTGAGGCGATATTTTTTTGAGCGGAGATTTAAAAAAAATCCAATTAGAAACTAAGTGACATCAGTTCCCGGCTTTATCCATGTTCCCACCACAACCCTCAGCAGCAGATTCCATGGCTCTGGTGGTTGCTGGGGGAAAACCGGAAATTTTCAAGTACAGAGAAATCCTCCCGCTGCTTTGTGGCACCCTGGTCAAGTTTGTACCTTGCGAGAAAATTTCTTGCTCCTAAGTGTTGCTGTACCAGAATAGGGGGACCCTCTGTGCTAGTCCTCCCAGGCACCCGGCTAGGTGTGGGAGGGGCCAGGTCTCAGAGTGCCGCCCTTACCCTCTGTGACCCCTGGGACGGTGAGGCTCCTGGCACTAGGTGACTGCAGCTTGCTAGTCTAAAATCTTGGAGACATTTTTCTTCATTCTTCCTACCACACAGCCTTCAATGCAAAGGTAAAGGGAGAGCTGTGCTTGTTTCTTCTTCCTGAACAGACAAAGAGAACCAGCTCTGCAGACTTCCTATCTGTGGGGCTTCAGTCAGCAACAGGCCAAGGTTAGATCAGTAATAGACCAGAGTTAGACCGATATGGGTCAGGGTTAGATCAGTAACTGGCTGGCGTTAAAATGATAATTGGCCAAAGTTAGAGGAATAACTCATGTGCTGGATCTGGGTCATGCTGGCTTACTAGAGCCAATGTTAAGTTTTCAGTCTTGAAAGCCAGTTTGTAAACAGTGGTTATGGTTTAAATTTCACTTGTCCCCAAAGGCCATGTGTAGGGAGGTGGCAGACTGTGCCATCAAGGGGATGCTGCGGTGTCGGCTCTTCTTTCTTGTCCCCTTGCTGCCTCAAAGTGAGTGGGTTTTACTGCCACATGCTCTGCCACATCCTACTGCCTCCTCAGCGCCAGTAGGACCCTGAGCTCAGCAGACAGAATCTCTGCAACCACAAGCAGAGACAAACCTTGACTCCTGTTAGCTGTTTCCCTCAGGTACAGAATGCTAACACAACAGTCACTGTTAAAAATTAAGTTATATTAACTTAATCCTGTAAGGAAATCATGTTACATAAATCATAGATAATATCATTATATAACTAAATGCATTATGTTGAAAACAAAACTGAGAAACACCAAGAACTTGTCCCTTGTATTTTATTGTCATCTGTGCTCTGGAGGGTTCTATATCTTCTATGCCTGTGTGGTGCGAGTGCCAAAGAAATCAGGTTTCTGGGCCAGGAAGGTCTGAGTGCCCTTTGTTTGGTTCACAGAAGTAACAGCCTGAAGTCCCTGGAATCCCCAGTGACAGGTGAGATGCTGTCATTCACAGTTTATGCCAAGAAGTGACTGATGAGAAGATGTGGATGATGGCTGGTCATGCGGGAAAGACTAGAGGGCTGGGGCTTTGGGCCCCGGGCTGTAGCCCAGCAGGGCTGGAGTTCCATTCAACCTGAGACCAGTGGTCCGCAGCCAATAAAAGCTCTGGACACCCTGGTTCATGTGGAAACTTGGGTCTTGTATCATCACAGGTTGGTGTCCCTGGGAGGGTGAGCTGGCCTCCCAGTTTTGGTGCACACGTGAAGCAGTGTCAGCAACCACCCATCATTCTGTACTTCAGCTGCTGGTTGGGTGCAGACAGGAGTTTGGCAAAATCAAGAAAGCTGCTCTGTGAGTAAGACTCCAAAGCATTAACAACAAGAAGCACTGAACATTGTTTTCTGTATTCTGGGCTATGCGTCCTCAGGAAAGCCCATGACGGCTCTGGTGTGTATGTGATGTGAGCTTTGTGGAGGCCACAGTAGAGACACTGCATCTGCCTGCTGACGGCCACGGCTACAGCACCTCTTGGATCTGAGTAATGTGGGTTTCCGCACTGCCGGTCCATCTCATGGACTTGGGTCTTGCCAGCTCCATCCGTAATCACACAAGCCAATTCCCTGAGATAAGTCTCAGCCTCTCTGGTCTATGCCTACACCTGTGTCTGTGTATTTATGGTTCCCTGCCTCTCTCTGCATTGTTTCCTCCTGCTGTGCTTCGTAGGAGGGTCTCAACAAACACACAGTGAACTGGGAAAAAGAGGAAGTGTGAAATATTCTGACCTGGCAGGTGAGGAAACAGGAAGGACTGTGCCCATTGATTTGAACTATGTGGGTAAAACTGAAGGATTAACATACATGTTGCTTCACCTTGATTCATGCAGACACAGGATAGGCTGCACTGCAGGTATGCAGAGCCCTGACTGAGACCTGTGACCCTCAGTTGGAGCACGGTTGCCTCCCAGGCTGGGTCCTGGCCCGGTCTTGCCACCTGTGTGCATCAGCCTCCTGGAGCAGGTGTGGCTGGTCCACCCTAGGATGGAAGCCTGAGTCCACATGGGGATCGGAGACAGCGCTGCTCCTCAGGAGTGAGGTGTCCAGACCACCTGTGACCCGAGTGCCCCCGGAGACTTGGACGACCAGAGCTGTGAGACAGGGGAAGTGCGCTCTGTGCTGGGGGGAGCCTGCCCTGCCGGACCTGAGAGCCTCCAGCCAGAAGACAACTAAGTCTGCCTTCCGGGGGCCTGCGCGACCGGCGTGGACCCCAGGAAGAGAAACATGCCGCCCGCCCCCCGTACGCCTACTGGCACCAAGGACAAAGCTCTGCCTTCGCCCCCGCCCCCTAAAGCAACCTGCTTGTTGGGAGGTCTGACTAAATTGATAGCAATTAAGGTACATAAAACAACTAAACGCTAGTATTGTTCTGTTCATTTTGCAGGCCTGGGGCTGGCAGCCTGAGCATCTGTTTGGAAGATGACAGTACGCAATGTAGCAAAAATGGGGGATTCTCTTCTGGCTTGTCTTCGAGGCCCAATATTGTTCTCACTGTTTTGCTTTATTCTGATTAATTTTTTTGGCCTTATTTTATACTCTGTTTTTATTTGTTTTATTGTATTTTTTTTTTTGGTTTGATTTTACTATACCTGTTGGAATGGCCAACTATTCTGAAAATAACAAGATATACTATAGTAGCTATTGTCTTCATAGTATCTTTCTTTCAAGTTCTGTACCAGTTCTACTGCTTTGTTTTGACTGATTTTATTCTGTTAAGTTTCGTTGGATTTTACTATCTTTAAAAAAAAAAAGGTGTGCTCTGCGCTGGGCCTCTGGCATCTGCTTTATGACATGGATGGCCGCAGAGAACCATTTGCAGTGTTCATGTGGAGTGATCACCCAGCCACCAAGGCAGGCCAAATCCCAAGTTAGCAGGTTATTTTATAAATAATTTCTGAAATTATTTATAAAATATCCCCAGGATAGGACACATTCATCCAAAAATCAGGACCACAAAATTCTAGGAAAGTGTTCAAGTACAATTTGAACAGAACAGAAATTAGTTGCTTCTAGGGCCAAGAATTCTGAAGGTAAGAAGAAAACAGGTTTGGATTGGGCTGGGCTGGAAATCCCCCCTCCGCCCCCCAGCCAGGCACCTCAAGAGTGGCAGAGTCACTTAGCTCCTTTCAACGCTGGATGCTGTGTGGCTCCGAGCATGGTGATGGCAAGATACTCTCTTGGGGCGGTCTTCGGTGTGGCTAGGTGAGCACTACGCAGGGGATGGAGGCAGCTTTTGGGTTTCTCAGAAGCAGCCAGGGCACAGAACCTGTCTTAATGGTGGAGCCCAGTCTTGGGGCACACGGGCCACCAGCAAGTGATGCTGGAGTAGTCGCCAGGGAGCTGTGTCCTGCAGGCGGGCTTGTCCTGCTGAGTCTCTTTGGGAACACAGCAGCTGCACCCCAGGAGGCAGAGCCCCTCACAACTCCTCCCTCCACACAGCTTTCCCACCATGTGTCTCACGTTTCCCACCAGCGTTCATGTCCTGTGCTAGACGGGAGTGCATGGCTCCTCCTGTCACAGCCGAGGCTGCCTTTGAGGTCTGCCCTCAGGGCAGCGAGGGTGGCTTGCAGGGGACCCCATAGTGTCCGTCCTTGTGGGAGCCTCTGGGGCCCTCTGGCCTTTCCCACTCTTCTCAGACATGGCTCCCAGCTGGTTTGGCAATGACCCAGAGGAAAGTCGTTCTTTGTCTGCTTTGACAGCAGATGTCTGGGAAGTTGAATTTATATTTTTTCAGCAAAGATTAATAACCATTCAAGGATTAAATGGAAAGATGGTGGATGGTAAACTAAGCTCCCACTTAGAACGTCTCCTGCCCCTGGGCATTCGGGAAGAGGGCGAGGTCTGCAGAGGGCCAGGCTTGGTGGTGACCTCTGCCCTCCGCACACGGTGCACAGCTGCATCTGGCCACATGCCTTGTGAATGCTCCCAGGTGGGGCCGGCTGAGAAGTAGGAACTCAGAAATGGGAGAGGCCAGCAGTGCCCACAGGGAGGCAGGGGACATTCCGTGACTTAGCCACCCTCTCCTCATTGTTTTTGGTTTTTGCTGTGATGTGCATTCTTGTATCTGTTTAAATTTTTATTATTTATTTGTTTTAAGGGAACACTTTTGGTTTGTTTTACACAGGAGTTTAGATCACTGAGTTTGCTTTTCTTTTTCTAAAATTTGTATTTGAAGCTATAAATATCTTTTCAGTAGTACTTGGTTGTAGTCTCTACATTTTGGTGCATTTTTCTTATCATTCAGTTCAAACTATTTTGAAATTCCCTTATTTCTTCTTTGATCTATTTACCAGTAGATGAGTTGCTCAATTTTCAAATTTTGATTTTTAACAATCTTTTGTTATGAAGCTCTAGTTCTACTTTCATGTGGCCAGAGAATGTACTTTCCATGAGTTTATTCATTCAAAATTCATCAGTTTCTGCTCTTTGGCCAGCACATGGCCTGCTGGGCACCTGAGCAAATCCTCGCCCCAGGACCTTGGCCTGTGGCTGTTTGGAGAGGGGTCTTTTCAGGAGTCACTGTGTCGCCAGCCACTGAGTGGGCACTTGGGAAAACACGAATTCAAAAGCTATGGGGGTTCTATGTGTGTTAATCAGGTAAAGTTGGCTAATATTCCTGCTCAAATGCTCTGTGTCTTTGCTGACTTTATTTATTTATTTATTTATTTAAACAGAGTCTTGCCATGTAGTTTAGGCTGGGTTTGAACTCAAGATGATCCTCCTGTCTCAGTATCCTGACTGCCAGGATTACAGGTGTGCACCACCATGCCCAGCATTATTGACTTTTTGATAAGCTCATTTTATCAATTAGAGAGAGAAGTGCATTAAAATGTCCAATCATGGCTGTGCATGGGGATGCAGGCCTATAATCCCAACACTTGGGAGGCCGAGGCAAAAGTATTGTCACAAGTTTAAGGTTAGCCTGGACTATACTACATATTGAGACCCTGTGTCAAGCATCAACAACAACACAACAAAAACAAACTATGATTGTGAATTTGTTTCTTTTTAATTCTGTTAATTTGGTATCACAGGTCTTTAAGCTTGCAGTGTACACATTTAGGATTAGGTTTTCCTGATGAGCTGACCCTATATAGTCATGAAGGGGACAAGGCTGAGACTAGGGGACGTGTCACGCAAAGGTGTCAGTATTCAGAAGGTGGCAGGGCACCAGGCCCCTGTGTGGGACCAGTGGACTCTGCCCTGAATTTCCCTGCTTACTCTCCTTGCTAGGTGAGTAATTGGATCACGGAATTCGTGCTGCATTATTAACGGTTTGCTTGGCAGAGTTAATTACTTGGAGGAATGCAGAGTGGCGGGAGCTCCGGCAGGGGGTTTCCAGCTATAACCGCTCTTTCTTGGGTTGCTCTGGGCAGAACCAGCTCCTGCTCATGGCCAGCTCCTCCCACAGCCCAGGCATCCTGGGAGGAGGCAGGTGTGCAGAGACTCCCTAGCAGCATGGCCCATGGCATAGAGTGCTTGAAGTTGCTACAGTCCCAAGGGGCCTCCCAGGCCAGAATTTTTACTCCATGTTCA
The DNA here is from genome assembly GCA_004363535.1 of Dasyprocta punctata. NCBI lineage: Eukaryota > Metazoa > Chordata > Mammalia > Rodentia > Dasyproctidae > Dasyprocta > Dasyprocta punctata. Next base: position 35,681 of record RJWM01020292.1, read on the forward strand.
TTTCTTAACCATTTTTAATGATTTAACACTTACATTATCTTTAATTCTTGGTCATTAATATTATAACTATCAAATGATCATTCTTTTACATAAATCGTTTTGCATAACTCTGAACATTAAAGTAGGGAAATGTCCCAGAAATAAAATTACAGGGTAAATTGGAATGAATACTTGAAAACTTAAAGTGCAGAGAGTAAATAAGAATGGTAAAACATATGTTATGAAATTAATATCACATAGTATTATGATAATACTATCATATAACAAAGCTACGGACTATGGAAGTGATGGGTAGCCTGCCGCACGGGTCACGAGACCTGTGACAATGCTACTGGATAAAGGTCCAGATTCAATTGACTTTTCTTACAAAGAGATGTAAGAGTTTGTTTATTTCTTTTGCCTTTTATAGTTTTTGGCAAAATGGCTACCAAATGCCCAATTTCAGGATGTGGGGTGGCCCTGGGACAGGACGACATGTCTCTGGGTCCTCATAATGCCCAGCTCCAGGACACAGGGTGCCTCTGGGACAGCACAGAGGGTCCTGGTAGTCACTAGATCTAGGTCACAGTCACATGGTGGCCTGAGTGGGTCTCTGTGGCATCTGATCCCTGTGTCTCAGTGTCATCAGGTGGTCCCAAGGGACACCAGTGGGCCTGGCCCACTGGGTCTTGGTTTTGGCCCCGTGTACCCTATGGTCTCGTGGAGCTGTCTGCTTCGGCTCCCATGGCCCAGGATTGGGTAAGCAGGGAGCAGACACAGGTCACACATCCTGTTTCCTTCTCCAGGATCCCCCAGTCTATGTGGCATCCCCACTGCCCCAAGGTATCAACACCCCGGTTCCTTATGGTGCTATCACGGATGGGCTCTGGGCTTCTTGAACATAAAAGCTCCCCTGGTGGAGCCGCAGAGGGTTTTGGCCTCTGTTCTGACCTGGTCTCCAGGCAGCTCTGTGACCCTTAGGAGGAGCTGTGGAGCGGCTTGGGGTCCTGATCATCCACCCTTGTCTCTGCCTCTGTTGCCATCCTAGACCCTCTCTGCTGTTATGCAAGTTGTACTGGTCATGGACCTTGACCCTGTCCTAGGTCCTTATTCATGGTCACTGACTGGCTTCCCCCTAAGTCCCACAGAGCCACGGAAGTCCTATCCATGTTTCTGGAGAACAGAACACAGCTCACGTTTGCCTGACTTGGTTTCTGTCCAGCTGTCGTGCTGGGAGCCGCACCTCTGTGCCAGGCTGCTCTGTCTGACCCAGGCTGTTCCTTTGCTCTCCCACCCTCTCCACCCCTTGCAGAGGGGCCTCTGTGCAGCTGTCCTCTGCGGGCACCACTGCGCCATCTAGAGCTCCAGTGCACAAACTTGGGCCTGGATCCCCCCAGCTCCTGTAAAATGAGGGGGACCCCTGGGGGCTGGGAGGAAGAAGGACCTCAGGCTGCACTGACTCCCGCATCTCAGCGCTTGCTCAGACAGGACCGTGGGAATTTATGATTTCAAAGTCACAACTCCTTCACATTCTGAACTCACATTATTTAAACTACAATTGTGTGTGTTTTTCAGGTGCACTGAATCTCTGTGCTTTTTTCCTGGACTGTCACATGAGGCCTTCACACATGAGACTGCAGAACCCTGAGTCTCAGAGAGGGTCTGGCCCAGGTCGCTGTGGCTTGGTGATTACAACCCAAGGCTGATCTCCCTGCCAGTCCCCCAGCTCCAGGTGCTGAATACACACAACTCCAACCAGAGTCCCAGGGACAGCCCGGGGGCATCCAGCGGAGGATGGCCCTGCAGGGCAGAAG